>JASAND010001022.1:0-65696 GCA_030248195.1 Trissonchulus latispiculum
TGTTTACTGTATCATGTA
Source organism: Trissonchulus latispiculum (assembly GCA_030248195.1). Classification (NCBI taxonomy): domain Eukaryota; kingdom Metazoa; phylum Nematoda; class Enoplea; order Enoplida; family Ironidae; genus Trissonchulus; species Trissonchulus latispiculum. The sequence goes on from JASAND010001022.1 coordinate 19, forward strand.
TGATATGGCGTGGGACTGTGGGGGAACCTTCTGAGAAGTGGAAACGCTGTGCGCCCTAGCTGTAAACATGGCTTTTCCGGTTGAAACTTTTAATATGAAAACGGATAAAACTATTGCAGCAGTTAAGGTCTAAATTAACGTATTAATAATTTCGTCGCTTTTCAAAACTTACTTAATTCAAGCTCGAAATTTCCATTTTCTGAAAGTTTTAGTAAAATATAGGATAACTGAGTGACAGTTTACAGAAATTAATGGGGGGGGAAGGAAACCGACAAGTGGGAGATGAAAGAACAGTGCCATCTCCCATTCCTCCACTAAAAAATGTCAGTGAACAAAGACTCTAATGATGGTTAGCTATAACTTTTTTAGGTGCAATTGATTGGCATTTGTAGGCTGATTGCTTGCGTTATACAGCCTTATTCAATCATCGCCTGCAACTATTGGAAGTCCTGCGTTCAACGCTTCCGCAGCTTCCACAATTCTGATCATGGAAAATCAACGCATACGAATGTACAAGGTGAGTCTCACAGAATCGCACACCAGAGGGTTTAAGTGTTCATAATTGCATTGGTATATTTTTTCCTTCCACTTATCATCGATATGTTTGATTAATTCTATGGCTGCAATGATCATGGGTTCTCTTGTTGCGAAGCAGTAAGCTCGTTAAGTAGAAATGTCGGACTGTCGGCTGCAGCAACTAAATTTGGTAGCAATACAGATTTCAACATAGTCGTATAATAAGCCACACTATAGTTGGTTACTTTCTTATTTGGTACATATTGTGTGCGTGGAAGTTCATAAATCACGGAGGACTTATGGTTTGTTCATTTATTTTAGGGAGGGAGAGAGGATTTGGAACAGGAAACTTATTGGATGGACTATTCGGTGGATAAGGGCAGCGGTTCCTGGGTTCCTTTGGCAATTGTGGGGGATAGTCAGTGCGTGGGCCTACAGTATGCCCCGCTTCTGTTTGGGCGCAGTGTGGCACTGCGTGCGGTACCCGGTTTGAGGCTGGCTGAGGCGGGGAGAGTCATGCGGGCAGTTGAGAGTGCTTGTCAAGCCTTTCCTGCCTGTGACCTGGTATTGGTTTTGGGGACGAATGATCTCCGAATGCATCTGTTCAACCAGGACAGTGGTGAACAGTCGTGGATGGAATCTATGGAAGACTTTGGAAGCCCTGCTGAGTTCGGTGGATTGTTCAAAGCATGGCTGGAGAATTTGTTGGAAGAGATCCAAGTCCTCAGAACCGAAACGCAAATAAAAAAAGTGGTTATTTGCTGTCCTCCCTACAGTCGATATTCTCTGTCCCATGCGCATGTGCAGGCTGTGTCTAAAACTATTGCAGACTTTGTGTTTGTTCTTTACAGTGAGAACGTTCACTTCGTCGAAAATCCTCTGCTTGCTGCGCTTCAGGATGGGGATCTACGGTGGACGTTAGCTCGGGACGGTTTCCATCTATCGCCGGATGGACAGATCAAGCTGCTTCAGGGGATTGGCCGTGCTATTGGGAAGCATCTGGAGGCTCCTGGGCACAAGGCTTATTTCCTCATGCGGTATGGTTCAGGCATGTACAGAGAGCTGGATTTGGTTGCTGCGGACAGTGCGGTAGACGACTCCATTGTTCCGTACTGCTCTGAAAACACTGTTTCCGTTTCTGTATCCTCCGCTCAGTTGGCCGCAGAAATTGCAAATCATCACGTACTCAAAGAGAAACCTAACTGGACTGATGCAGAGAGGGCTCGTGTTCAGTTCCTTCGGGAGGCTTTCCCTTATGTGTCTTCACATGGCCATAGGAGAAAGATGATGAAGATGCGAAATAATGCTGACCAAGCCCTCAGGGACTACGAGCGGGTTAGGATTCAATGTGTGCGGGACGGCGACGTTGTGGCGAGGGAGCTTGTTCCAGCTACAGGAGTGGAAGACCCCAAGCAACGGGTGGTTAAAGACAGTGTCTGCGGTCTGTGTACACAGCAGCCCATTGTGAATCGGTAATTTGAAATATTTGTAGTAGTATTTGTGGTTTAGTTGTGTGAGTTAGGTTACTTTAAAAATTGCTAGCTTTCGGACAAACTAAATTCTTGGATTTTTCTTATTTGGATCTTTAAGTTAGGTTTATTTAGGGTTTATTTAGGTTTGGTTGTGTTGAAATTGTTTTCTTTTTAAACTACCATTTTGGTAATACAATTCATTGATGCTGAGGGCATTTATGCCATAGGTCCAAGAGTTGAGTTAGAATGGATTGTACTGACACGGTAGTTTCTGTTCTACTCTTTACATCTGTTGAATCTGTGAATCTGTAGTCTATCTGTAATTGTTTCTTTTCTTTGTGCTGTACAGTAATTGATTTTGCACTGTTAGCGTTAAGCTATATTTATTCTATAAGATGCACTGCTAATGCCATGTAATAAGATCCATTGTCAACCTATATTTGTCTTCTTTTTCATTGTTGTAAAGGTAAATCTGTCGTATTTACTCTTTTGAAATCGTTGTAAAGGTAACTTGTATTGTTTTTGACTGTGTATAGGATAATATGTAGTATCTTACTCTTGTAAAGCAGTGAATTTTCTTGCATTGTTAGAGCTCTACATAAGTACTTGTAAGTGTGATTGTTTTGTGTGTGTTGTGGTTTTGTATGAGTGTGGTTTTATTTAATAGTGGCTTTAGGGTACTTATTTTGTTATTGTGGGATCTTTCTCTTATCGAACTTACGTTTCTTTAGTTTTTCTAAATTGGATTACAGTTAGTCTAATATTGCTATCAAGTTTACGTTCAATGTGAAACATCTACCCCTATGTTTCGAGTTACTTGTATTTTGACTACCAATAGCTACCAAATCTTTCTTTCTTTGAAGTTCTTTCTTTCACTCTTATGTGGGCATCTGAATGGCGCACCGCACGGTGTTGCACGGTTTAGGTTCGCTCATACGGAGTTGGAAATGGGACTTTATTTACTTTTTATTCTTTACTCGAATTACGGTAGCATTCTCGTTATCTTGGAATTTATCAGGCGCTAAATTCATTTCCAGGGGGATGATGTTAAAAACCTACTTTACTAACTGTGTTCCACCCTAAATTACTTTACTTATCTTTCGTGAATGATCAATGTAATCGTTGCAAACAGCAACCAGCTAGCGACAACATGTAGCTTATATGCATATCAGATCAGTATTGGTATATTTCTTGTACGAGTCGGTCGGGCCTTTGGCCATCTATTGTCATCCATATTTGCTGTGTTCTTTCTATTAAAACCGTAAGTTCTTGTTTAGTAAATGATATGGCCTCATCCATTCTTTATTAGGATACCTTAGTTAGGGATATTTAATTTCTTTTCGAGCGAGTTGCATCCTAGGTTAGGCTAGAGTAGAACCTGCATCGTTTCGCCATTTAAGTACCGGTTTGGTACCGGACAGTAAACCGGTAGTTAACACAATGGTAGAAGGATACATCGTGTATCTGCTTTAAACTGTGTAGCCGAATACATCGTCTTTGCTTTTTTAGATACAGCTGGATCAAATTGAGCGGGTTCTGCCTGAAGTCAGGGACGCATTGTTGTGTGAAAAAGAGGTGGAGGATTCGGTTGAATTGGTGAGCTTAGTTTTCTGCTGTGCAAACAACTAATGTGCATAGTTGCTTGGGGGGAGGTTTTGATCGGGGAGCGCTTCGGCTGGCGTTTGTAAATTCTGTTGACCACTTGCAGGAAGGGTCGTGTACAGGTGACTGGATAGGATTGATAGGAGGCTAAACACGATATGTCAATAAGCTGTAATAAATGTCATGAAACTGTGTTAGTTTCTGGTTGCTGGATGAGCTCGATTATTTATAAGGATTCTCTAAAGTTTCTTATAGTTTAATTGTAAAACTGTAAGACTTGATTGCTTTTGTGTTGTTCTAGGAGAGGATTTCCGTGCCAGTGGCTGGAAATCTTGAAAATGTTCCCGTACCGGTTGCTGGGGAACCGGGAGATTTCTCCATGGAAATGGTTGGGGTACGGTCGTATTCAAATTGAATTTACATAGGTTTTGTAATATGGTGAAAAAAGTTTCACGACTTTTGTGTTAAATTTAAGGTGGTGATTCCTTTTGGGCACGTATTATTGGTTGACGGTCCAAATCAGGATAAAATTTGATGAAACTTTCCAAAATAAGTTCTTTTAGCATTCTAACACCCTCCGCGCAATCGCGCTTCAAAACTTCAACGTTTCCCTTCAGGGCGGTTTTTGCCGCTTTTTGACAATTAGACAGTAGTTGCATAGATATGATTATATTCATTCGAAAGATCTTGTTGAGCTCTACATTTTTGCTTTTTGAAGCACCTCTCTAGTGTTTCTCTATAGTGAGATATAACTGATTTTCTTATATTGGCGTTGAAAACTTGTCATTTTTGCAGAAATCAAATAATCCGCCATTTCTTGAGCTACGCAAGCCGTAAAATTAAACGAATGGCGTCAATTTGAAGGTCCCGTCGAGGCCGATTATGCGTGGCGTTATAATCTTCTAAATGCTATCCTGTATGCTGCTATCATAAAAATGTAGTTTTTGCAAAAACATGACCAAATTTTTTCCAGCGATTGTGGAGCATTTACTATGCACGATAGAGAGTTGCCACTTACTAGACATGTTTTACACAAAAATACCCAGGGACCCTTTTTTAGTTGCCCCGATTGCTGCTTTCTAGCTAAAGTGGTTGCTTGCTAAAGTTGGGAAAAGTAGGCAAAAACCAGGTTGCGCATACATTTTAGCTAATATCTCCATTACGAAGAGCGGTTTCATAATAACTAAAAAAGGGTCCCCAGGTATTTGATAGAGGTATCGAATGGTATAATCGATGCCTCACGAAAAAATTTACTTCAGCCTGCAAAAAATCTGGAAAATTAAAATACTTCGAAAATGCAGTAAAATAGTTTCCAAAAACTGAAGCTAGTTTTCTTGCATTTATTAGAAAGAAAACATGTTAAGCTCCATTTTGATATAAAAATGGCTTCTTAACTCCAGGTAATGAATGAGTAATAAGGGTTCAAAGTTGATGTCTCCAAAAGGAATCACCACCTTAAGATATGACCATGGGCATATTAGATTAAACATTAATTTCTGAATTAATTATTATTAAATTAATTATTATATTATATTATTATATTATAATATTATATTATATTAATATTAATTATTAAAAATCCGTTCCTGTCCGGGCCTCGAAAGAACGGTAATCGTTGTGGCCCTCCACGCGTAACTGGGTGGGGCCATAGATGTGGCTGTCCACTCAGAACAGCAGGACAGGGCATCTATGGGCCCTAACAGGGCCAGATGCCGAATTCAAGGCTGCAGCACAAGATGTAATAGAGACAGTCTAAGCTAAGCTTCAAACACTGGCTAACATGGTCTCTGGACAGTTTAAAGCTCAGGGTGTTGTAACGGAGCAAAGCATTTTTTATTTGTTGTTTTAGAGTCGTGTTCTGGGTTGAGTCCGTGCCGGTGGCTGGTGGCTGTGAAGATGGTTCCGTGACAAAGGCTGGGAAAGACAACGATGTCTCCGTGCTACTGGAAAGGGTATGGGACAATTCTTAGTGTATCGTAGTTAGGTATTAAACTGCTTTTTCTTCCACTGATGTGTAAGAAGAGGTAAATCGAAAACACTGACTGCGTATTACACTTTCTGGAAAATTCTGTGTATCCTAGCTGACATGGCTACGATTCTTTTGCAATAGGAGATTCATGGTGTCAGGATAGGGAATAGGCGTCTTACATATCAACATGTTACAGAATAGTAAAAGGTATTACTTCTCAGGCAACTCGTGGATGATTCGTTAGGACTTTTCATTGAATTTTGAAAAATTATTAAAAAACGGTCGCTGTCCGCCCGTGGAAGGTGTGGAAATCGTTGTGGCTCTCCAGATCTGACTGGGCTGGGGCGTAGCTGTGCCTGTCCACTCAAAACAGTTGGACCGGGCCTGTTCGAGTCGAATTCAATGCTTGAGGAGGCTCTGTAAAGGAAAAGAAACAGTGTCAAAGCTAAGTTACAAACAGAGGCAACAACGTGTTCCGGACAGTTTGAAGCTAACTATTTTGTTACAGGACAAAGCATGTTTATTTTTGCTTTTTTAGGGTCGTGTTCTGGATTGTGGGTCTGTGCCGGTGGCTGGTGGCTGTGACCAGGATTCCGTGACAGTGGGTCATAGTCAGATCAATGTCTCCGCGCTACTGGAAACGGTATGGCCGAATTCTCATTATATCGTAGTTAGGTAATAAACTGACATTTCTTCCACTGCTGTGTAAGAGGGGATAATGAGCAAACTGTGAATGCGCATTGGACTTTGTGGAAATAAATTTTTCGATTTATTTAGTTCGAACGTCACGATTTGAACAAAAAACTAATTTTCTAGCTAAGGATATGTTGTTGTTTAGACTCAACTTTTAAATCGTACAGCCGACCGTCCTGGTACAGTGGGAGATTATATGGAGATGGAGGTCGGCAAAAGAGTACTTAAGGAGGCTAGTTCATTAATTGTGTTTATTAACTTATACTCGTTCAGTGAAAGTTCGTCGTAGAATATTTCAGCAGGTTGAAATATGAGATTATGGCTATTCTTCATGGTGTTAGTAAAACATGTACCCCCATGTTAATTACTTCTCCAGCAATTCCAGGATGGGTCGGTCTGACTTTATGTTGCATTGAATTTTAAGAAATTATTAAAATGACCGGGATTCACCGGACCTGACCGGGCGTCCAAGGAACGGCAGGACAGAATCGTTCCGGCCCTCCATCGCTGACTGGGCCATGGCCGTAGTTGGGCCTCTCAGTGGGACATGGCCTGATGGGGCACTGCTAGGGGCAGATGCCGGATTAAAGGCCCGGACACAAGATTTAACAGAACCAGTGACTAAGTGATGTAGAAGGCTGCAAACATGGCAACAATGGGTTCCGGACAGTTAGAAGCACAGTATGTTGTATGTTTATTTGTTATTTTAGGGTCGTGTTCGGGATTGTGGGTCCGTGCCGGTGGCTGGCAGCTGTGACGATGATTCTGTGGCAGTGGCTGGAAATCAGACTGATGTATCCGTGCCACTAGAAAGGGTAAAGCAGAATTCTCTGTGTGTCGTAGTTATGCATTAGACTGACATTTCTTCAACTGCTGTGTAAGAAGAGGTTGTGAGCGGACACTGACTGCGTTATGTTGCATTGAATTTTTAAAAATTATTAAAATAACCGGGCTTCACCGGGCCTGACCGGGCGTCCAAGGAACGGCAGGACAGAATCGTTCCGAGACTCCATCGCTGACTGGGCCGTGGCCGTAGGTGGGCCTCTCAGAGGGATATGGCCTGATGGGGCACTGCTAGGGGCAGATGCTTGATTAAAGGCCCGTACACAAGATTTAACAGAACCAGTTACTAAGTGATGTGGAGGGCTGCAAACTGTGGCTACAATGGGTTCCGGACAGTTTGAAGCACAGTATGTTGTATGTTTATTTGTTATTTTAGGGTGGTGTTCTGGATTGTGAGTCCGTGCCGGTGGCTGGCAGCTGTGACGATGATTCTGTGGCAGTGACTGGGAATCACAACGATGTATCCGTGCCACTGGAAAGGGTAAAGCAGAATTCTCAGTGTATCGTAGTTATGCATTAGACTGACATTTCTTCAACTGCTGTGTAAGAAGAGGTTGTGAGCGGACACTGACTGCGTACTAAACTTTGGGTAACTCAATTATGCTATTTATTCTTCGCGAACGACAGGGGTTTTGTTTAAACATAAAACCTGATTTTCCGACTAAGGATATGTTCTTGTTTAGTGTGATCTTGGAAATCGTTCAGCCGACCTTCCTGGTACTGCGGGGACAAATACGGAGGCGGAGCACTTTACACGAGTGCTGAAAGAGGCAGGTTCCTTAATTGCTTAACATACTTTAAGTTGGTCGTCGAGTATTTCAGCAGAGCCTTTAATAAAATTTTGAGGATGATACCTGTCGTAGCAGTTTGAGGGAAAAACCCTTGATTGGTTTGTGCGTTGGTCAAGGGTATATGATATAATGAAAATGCTGTTTTGCTTTGATTCTATGATGTTCTTTACCTGTGCCAATAATCTGTAGAATGAAATTTTAAATCTTGGATTACTCTATTTAGTTTTCGATTGTCCTCAACAGATTGGATTCGGTTGACTGCCCAGAGGTGAAGAAATCGTTTTGGAGTCTTAGAAAGAGGTGTTTTTCTTAGTTGTTCTTTTTATAGTTTCTGTTTGTTACTAGCAAGCTAATAAGAGGTGACGTTTGCATACTAAGTAGAGGTTGAGCCCTGCGTAGCGTTTTTAGGTTTTGCTCAGTTTCTGGAAATTCTGCTTCTTCTATGCTATTTGTAAATCTTAAAATACGTTGAAATGTATGTACTTTTTACTTTTTAAATAATTTGCAGGAAGGTTGAGAAGTCGTAGAGAGTCGAGTATTGGAGAAACAGTGGAAAAGTGGATGTGAGCCTGATGCTTGGTGCCCGTCCTGTACAGACTTTTTTGTATATGTTTTATATTTTTGTTCTGTTGTGTTGATCACGCTAGCGGTGCCGGTGGCTTATTTGTAGTAGTTTAGAGTCTGGTACATTTTTTGTCATATTTAGATTTTGAATTTAAAAATTTAATTTCCGTTTTGAGTGCGGACGAATGTTTACCGGTACTTTATCTCTTTTTTTGATCTCTGTGTTGGTTCAGTTTTATTTGTTTCTGTTGTTTGATCTGAATACTTTGTCTGTATTGTTTTTTATTAAAATAATTCTTCTCTTCTTGTTGCCTTTACTTATTTTGCCTCGTTTAAGAAGGTTTTCTAATGTCTTCTGCTTTCTTTTAGTTCTACAAAAATAGGTTGTCTAATTTTCATTTTAAGTTTAGTTTTGATCCAGACTCAGCTTCAGTTGTTTTGAGCTAGAGGTTGAGTTATCACTAGATTAGTGGAAGCAAAGTCCCTCCTGGTTAGTGTTGTTTCAGTAGCCTATTTTAGTTACAGTTTCAGTCGGCGAACCAAAATAGTTTCAGTTTCAGTTAAAGTTTCAATCGGCAACGTAAAACAATTTCAGTTTCAGTTATAGTTTCAGTCGGAGTTTCAGTTTCAGTTTCAGTTAACTTCAAAAAGAACGGTTTCCAGCCTTCGCAGTCCACATAAAGCACAATTTGATGTTTCTTCAGCCTCCCCAGCAGCAATACTAACTGAATCGAAGCTCAAAACCTTCAAAATATCAAGTTTTAAGGAACGACTGAAATTAGTTTCATCACTTCTCAATATAGTTTCAATTTCAGTTTCAAACCTGTACAAACTGAAACCTAGTTTCAGTTTCAGTTTCAGTGAATGAAACATCACTACTCCTGGTTTGTCCGCAGTGCACAGGATGATGTGTTCATTACAAGTTTTAAAGATCCGTCTAAATTTAGTATTAGTATTACTCAATTAATGCATGCGCAAGGGGTATTCTGAGGTGTGCCAGGCACACCCTAATTTCTGGGGTAACCGCGCAGTGCGCAGGCAAAATGGGGGGACCGTGCACTGTGAGCGAAGCGAGCGCTGTTCGTGTTGTCAAAATGCCATGAATTATTCAGAAGACCACGTTAATATTTACGAAAATTCGATCGTATGTGTAATTCCTACAGTAAGGGGAGTTTAAAGGAGCTTGCAAGCAGATTGGGATGTGGGAGATCTCAGACGGTGCCGCAGTTTTGCAATGGTTTGAAAATTTCTGAAAATGTCAAGAAAGTTGCTATTCTACTTAACATGCTACATCACGCCGCCCCCCCTCTTCTGCGAAGGGGGGCTGCGCAAACTAAATTTTGGTATACCCTTCCCCTATATTAAATTGTCATCTTCACTTAGTTGTGTTAATCATGAAACAAGCTATAGTGGTTGTGGTTTGCGGTACTGCTATACTGTAGGACAAGGACTGAACGATAAGGAGTTGGGAATGGGATTCGATTGTGTTGGGGAAAGATGCTAGTCTGGCTTAGTTCAAAAATTTTTTAAACACAGGTGGAAGAACCGGAAGTTATATACCTATTACGTAAAGGAGAGTGCGCGATTTCTGTAAAATAGAAAACATGCGGAAATGTTAGGCGTACAAGTGTGGATAAGGAATTTTTTGTTTTCATCATAATTGACTTTAAGTTCAAAGTTTAAGTTTAACTTTAATAATCCGTCTGCATTAATTTCCTTCTGTTGTCCAGTATGCGTATGTATGATGTTTTGAAAATTTGTCCAAAATTGCCATAAATCGATTTTGGGCCAACTTTGACCCCCCACAACTCCCTGAAAACTTTATCGATTCTGCTCAAATCTTTTTTTCTCGTACTGTCCGCGGCATGATAAATGCGCAGAAAGTTGAGAAAAAATTTTAGCGTGCGTCTATCAATCAGGATCGAGCGCTGAAGTTGGCAAAAATTTACACTGTAAAAAAGTTGAAACTTCAATTTTGAATTCCAACTCAGCAGGGTTCAGGGTTTCCTACGTAAGGTGCTCGTTCGGGTAACTGCAGCAAACTTTAGAAGACTGTTATTTGCTCAATTTTCCGTGTTCAACGATAATTTCGTAATGTACAGCTGTCTCATGTCAATTCTTTGGATTGAACAACATGAAATTAGCTTGCAATAACATGAAAACAGTTTCTGAACATGGATTCTCGAAGTGTGGGAAAGCTGAGTTACCTCCCATTCTCCCGATTCATTCATGGAAACGTTTTTTATTTCTGAACTGACACAACTGTTTAAAACGGATTGTAAAACTAAAAGTTGTGGGATTCAGCACCGAAACGAACGGGCAATTTTTACGGGTGAATGTTTCCTGTATCATGCATGATATGGCGTGGGACTGTGGGGGAACCTTCTGAGAAGTGGAAACGCTGTGCGCCCTAGCTGTAAACGTGGCTTTTCCAGTTTAAACTTTTAATATGAAAACGGATAAAACTATTGCAGCAGTTAAGGTCTAAATTAACGTATTAATAATTTTAGCTAAAATTGTGAAAAGATTTTGAAAATTAATTTTTAATTTACCTAAAAATCTTGCTTTATCCTCCCCGCGAGTGGGTGGGGGGGTCGCTTTTCAAAACTTACTTAATTCAACTCGAAATTTCCATTTTTTGAAAGTTTTAGTAAAAAATAGGATAACTGAGTGACAGTTGACAAAAAGTAATGGGGGGGAGGGAAACCGACAAGTGGGAGATGAAAGAACTGTGGCACCTCCCATTCCCCCACTAAAAAATGTCAGTGAACAAAGACTCTAATGATAGTTAGCTCTAACTTATTTAGGTGCAATTGATTGGCATTTGTAGGCTGGTAGCTTGCGTTATACATCCTTATTCAATCATCGCCTGCAAATATTGGAAGTCCTGCGTTGAACGCTTCCGCAGCTTCCACAATTCTGATCATGGAAAGTCAACGCATACGAATGTACAAGGTGAGTCTCACAGATTCGCACACCAGAGGGTTTAAATGTTCATAATTGCATTGGTTTATTTTTTCCTTCCACTTATCATCGATATGTTTGATTAATGCTATGGCTGCAATGATCATGGGTTCTCTTGTTGCGAAGCAGTAAGCTCGTTAAGTAGAAATGTCGGACTGTCGGCTGCAGCCGATAAATTTGGTAGCAATAGAGATTTCAACATAGTCGTATAATAAGCCACACTATAGTTGGTTACTTTCTTATTTGGTACATATTGTGTGCGTGGAAGTTCATAAATCAAGGAGAGAGGATTTGGAACAGGAAACTTATTGGATGGACTATTCGGTGGATAAGGGCAGCGGTTCCTGGGTTCCTTTGGCAATTGTGGGGGATAGTCAGTGCGTGGGCCTACAGTATGCCCCGCTTCTGTTTGGCCGCAGTGTGGCACTGCGTGCGGTACCCGGTTTGAGGCTGGCTGAGGCGGGGAGAGTCATGCGGGCAGTTGAGAGTGCTTGTCAAGCCTTTCCTGCCTGTGACCTGGTATTGGTTTTGGGGACGAATGATCTCCGAATGCATCTGTTCAACCAGGAAAGTGGTGAACGGTCGTGGATGGAATCTATGGAAGACTTTGGAAGCCCTGCTGAGTTCGGTGGATTGTTCAAAGCATGGCTGGAGAATTTGTTGGAAGAGATCCAAGTCCTCAGAACCGAAACGCAAATAAAAAAAGTGGTTATTTGCTGTCCTCCCTACAGTCGATATTCTCTGTCCCATGCGCATGTGCAGGCTGTGTCTAAAACTATTGCAGACTTTGTGTTTGTTCTTTACACTGAGAACGTTCACTTCGTCGAAAATCCTCTGCTTGCTGCGCTTCAGGATGGGGATCTACGGTGGACGTTAGCTCGGGACGGTTTCCATCTATCGCCGGATGGACAGATCAAGCTGCTTCAGGGGATTGGCCGTGCTATTGGGAAGCATCTGGAGGCTCCTGGGAACAAGGCTTATTTCCTCATGCGGTATGGTTCAGGCATGTACAGAGAGCTGGATTTGGTTGCTGCGGACAGTGCGGTAGACGACTCAATTGTTCCGTACTGCTCTGAAAACACTGTTTCCGTTTCTGTATCCTCCGCTCAGTTGGCCGTAGAAATTGCAAATCATCACGTACTCAAAGAGAAACGTAACTGGACTGATGCAGAGAGGGCTCGTGTTCAGTTCCTTCGGGAGGCTTTCCCTTATGTGTCTTCACATGGCCATAGGAGAAAGATGATGAAGATGCGAAATAATGCTGACCAAGCCATCAGGGACTACGAGCGGGTTAGGATTCAATGTGTGCGGGACGGCGACGTTGTGGCGAGGGAGCTTGTTCCAGCTACAGGAGTGGAAGACCCCAAGCAACGGGTGGTTAAAGACAGTGTCTGCGGTCTGCGTACACAGCAGCCCATTGTAGATAAGCTCCGAGAGGGAAGAATGGGGGATACTCAACATCACTTCAATGCCTTCAAGCATTCCTACCATTCCCAACTCTGCCCCTCAGTGGCGCTTGTGGAAGATCTATCGGCCGGTGGCAACAGATTTGAACGTCTAAACGGCGACTACAGCTTCCACACTGTCCAGGGTCAATACCGCTACATCTACCGAAAAACTTTTCACTCCATCTACCAGTCAGGTGCGGCGTTGATCGTTGAGTGGGGACTGAACAGCGGCTCCGTCACATACGACTACCGCAAACTGTCCGTTATTTCAGCCAAGAGGATTGCTCTCGGCGGCAACCGATGCGGAAGACCGCTTTACGGAGTGCTGCTTCACGTCCAGAGCAACGATCTTAGGAATGATTGGACTCTAAATTTGCTAATGCGCGCCGGACTGGATGCAGATAACAACGGAGCGATGTGCCCAGCCAACACTGCAGCTAACACTGGACAACCTTTCAGAAAACTGACAGGCGAGGGGCGAATCAGTGTACGGTACTGGAAGGAATTCCATGTGGGGGATGAGTCCTGTGCGGAGCATTCCGCCTATGTGTCTCAGGTCTCCTCCGCCCTGTATGATTTCAAACTGTCACTGACCCCGAAACGCTACGGTCTCAGTTTCCAGTTTGTTAATTTCCACGGGGCACTCACTGCGTGCAGAATGGACAATGACCGCCCAGACAAATTCCAGTGCGACATCTACGTTCCGGTGGGAGTGGTTGTTACTTATGTGGAGACTATCAAGGCGTTTCTTGGTCAGCTGGGACAACGTGGTGAGAGGCGACAGGAAGGGGAGCAGATGCACAACTACCTGGGCAACAACCAGCTGCATGTGAAAGGGGGAGGCTTCGGTGAGGACGAGGATGATCTGGGCGAAGAGGTGGCGCGGATGGGCGATTGTTCCTGGAGAATTCACAAGGAGGACAGTTGTGGGAAAATGGTGATGCAGGGACGTACTATTTCGACAGCTCTGGAGAGATACGCAGAGCGGTGTGATCCCGGTAAAGATAAGCTGAAAACACGCTGCGCAGTGGCCCAGGAACATAGGGATTTGGTGCAGTGGAAAGAGGGATTGGAATGCTGGGTTCTCCAAGAGTCGCCTGTTAGACCTGAAAATGTGGAGGAATGGATCAGAAAGGAGATAAACGGAAACACGTTCCTGCCTGTAGCCTACTGCATCTACATGCTGCGAAGTCTGCAGAACACCAGATTGGAGCCTCTAGCTTGGCGTTTGCAGAAAATCAATTTGGATGCAAACTGTATGATTATCCTGACTGGAAACTTCGAAAAACCTGACGTGCCCTACTTTCTCAATGTTCGCTTCACTGGACGGAATGGTGGTCATGACTTCATTCTGGCGGTGAGTGGGCACGAAGTGATGGGCAGCGGAAAAATTTTGGTCCAGTTTTCTCCCCATCAAACCTTTGCCAACGTTCTGCGGCAAGAGCGGGCTGAGAAAGCGCCAGCCTCCTATTTTCAGTTCGCTGAAGCCTCTTCGGTGAGGCAGATGGATTCCATGCTGGGGATGCTTACTCAGACGTTCACACTGCTGCGTCAGCACGACACCATTGAGTGCACTGGACGCGCTAGGGAACTGAAACGATCGATGAAGTCCATGGAGGTGAAGACGATCATGCAGAATCTGAGCGCGCACAGGTTCAACCTACACATGAACTCTCTTTTTCCTCGCCAGAAGAGACAGGATGCACTATTTGGTGCCATGCGGAGCATTTGCACCGTTGACAACTGCGACTGCGGGGAGGAAGGAGGAAGGATTTCGCATAGGCTGGGTGACAGTATCGCTGGTTCGGATGGGACAGTCTTCGTTCTGGTCGGTCCGGTGGGCTGTGGGAAAACGTATACCTTGGCTAAGGTGACACACAGACTGTACAATGCTACTTCAAATTCCATGTTTGTGCTTGTAGCTGGAACGAATGCGGGTGCTGTCACCTTGGCGCATACAATTTGCACTGTCACGGGAATTCCAGGGACAGAGGTACTCCATCTTATCTCCAGGGCGTATGGTTCAGCGGTGACTGATGATTCACGGATGGCTAACAGATCTTGGAATGTGGTTCCTGTGCCTTCTATTGTTCAGGAAAAGGAGGGAAGGTCTGGCTTGCCGGGAAACAGAACTTTACGATCTTTGGTTCGGGGAGTCAGGGTCCTTGTGATGACTGTAGACATGGCAGTGTCTGTCATGGATCGCCTTGCTGATAATCGACAGACCTACCTTTTTGTGGACGAGGCTTCCCAGTGCGACATCCCCTCTGCTATGGCGTTGATGTTGCATTGCGACAAGATGGTACTGGCAGGGGATCTGAACCAGACATGCGTCTTCCAGAAAATCGAGTACGAAAATCACAGCTACCTAAACGCCGACGTTTCCATGATGGAGGTCGCTTTGGAGGCTTTGAAGGCGCAAGGACAACAAACTCACTACTGCTACTGGTTTCAGTTATTCTGGAACTTCCGCTGTACAAAGCCAGTTTGCGAACTTATCAGCAAGCTGTGCTATCAAGATCTACATCCACTGATTGCCCGGAAGGAAGAAGAAAATCTTCAGCTGCTGCAAAGGTATATGGATGTGGCTCCCTTCCTCAGATATCATTTTGCCGAAAACCCCTACGATGTTGCGTTTATTTCTGTGGAGGGGTATGCCCGAAAAGGCACGGGGTCTTCCTGCGCCAATCTGGAGGAAGCGTCTGCTGCATTGCATCTTCTTGATCAGTTCTACGAGCTGACAGTGAAATTTCCAGCTAAAATGTGCGTTGGCTTTTCTGTCTGTGTCATTGCTTTGCACGAAACTATGGCAAAGGTGATGACGGAATCTGTGCACAGCTTCTTCCATGATAAGTGGAGAAGAAATCTGCAGGCGTCGCTGGAGTACTGCGCTAAGTTTGGCTGGGAACAAAGCGGATTGCCCTATTTGCCTCCCTGGGTGGCCGTGCAAACGGTGAGGTCTGCTCAGGGTGCGACGTTCAGCTTTGTCATCCTGCCACTGATCCAGTCTCACATTGGCGATCGATTTGCTAGCCCGGATGTTCTTCGCGGCTTTGCTGATGATGACAGTCAGCTGTGTGTTGCTCTGAGCCGGCAAAAACTGGGTCTGTTTATCATTATGAACGCCCACCGCTTCGTCGTCGCAGATTGCAAAATCAGACGTTTGGCAGAATTAGCGCCTACTCGGACGTTGGCTGGCTGGAGCAATGATCCTGTCACCGCTTGCCCCATGGGAACTAAGGAGATGTGGTGTCTGGAATTCGCTAGGATGGGGCAACTGGTGTACTACCACAATACATTCAGTTGGGAGGAGGATGCCGGGTATAAACGTCTACATGAGAGGATGGGCCACCTGCAACTGTAACTATTTGAACTGCTACTGTATCATCCGTGTGACGTTTCATTGTTGGGGGGCCTGCTACAAAACGTGTCCTACAGCCCATCCTTTCCCCTTTGTCCCTCTGATCCAATCTGTTGTGGCGGGTCATTTCTTCGGGTCCTGACCAAAAAAGCACAAGGTGGGTTCTTGTTTCAGATAACAACTACTGTCGTATTTTACTGGAAAGAAAAAGAAAGTTTAAAGAAAGAAAGAAAGAAAGAAAGAACGAAAGAAAAAGCAAATTTCAAGAAAGAAGGAAAGAAATAAAAAAAGATCGAAAGAAAAAGAAAAATAACAATAAAGACAGAAAGAAAGAAAGGAAGAAAGATTGAAAGACAGAAAGAAAGAAACAAAAGAAAAAGAAAGAAACAGAAATAAGGACTGTTTCTTTCCACTCTAATAAGACAGTAGCTGTAGTAAAGATCTTTTGCAATTTATTATTTGTCAATTAGAGTCGAGCGGCTGTATTCATGCTTTCAGTATGCTATGCTTTATGCTAGTTATCCGTACATCCAAGTACAAGATTGGTACAAGTACAGATGTACCGAGATTTGAGTCAGCAGGGAAATGCAACAAATAAAGAACTTATGGAACGTACTCCTAGTTTAGGATGGTCGGGCGAGAGTCAGGGGCTGTGAAATTATGATTATCTATATGTATACCTATATAGATTACCTATATATGTATATATATATATATTTATTTATATATATATATATATATATATATATATATATATATATATATATATATATATATATATATATGTATATATATATATATTTATTTATAGTCTTATGATTCTGGGATCGAACCAGGAATGTTTGCAGAGCGGACAACACAGGACTACACTGCACAGCGTTGCCACATATTAGGAATATCAATTGCGTTGAATCTACATGACAATTTTTATTGGCTTGCATAGAAGTCTTGTTGCCTTAACATTGCCGTTTTATGCTTTTTCTAAATGCCTACAATGCAGACCTTTTTTTTTAGAAACACTGCAATTTCTGTTGTAATCTTGGCTCCGCAGTATCCAATGGTCATGTAAACATTGTTGGTCTGGAATTGATTGATTTGGTTGCACTGTCTGTGAGGTGAGAGACTAGAGTTTTATGGTTTTTGTTTGTCTGTGAGTATTTTGATTGGGATGTCATTATAGATTAGTGCGGTGAGTAATCAAGTAGATTAAGAATCTCTGTCTAGGCTGTGGGCCGCGCAGGGTCAGAATGTGATTTGACGAAAATTGTCAACTCGATTGGTTTAGATTTTATAGTGGACTTTTAGTTTCTGTATTTGTATTTGAAATGAACATTATGGATTATTTCAGGTTCACTGTTTGTGGACGACGGTAACGGATGATGGTAATGGACGTACAGGGTTTCCAGCTGGTCAAAACTTGCTGATATTAAGGAGAACGGAGCCGTGCTTTTTGCCGGATACTTCCACCACACTTGCTATTTCATGTTTATTTTGCCTATTTTTCTTCAATCTATGTTAATGTCTACGTCATATTTACCCTAATCTCTGTTTTTTTATGTTAATCTTTGTGTCGTATTTAGCCGTTTTTCTTGTTCTTTTTGTGGTTATGTCGTATTTACTCACTTACTGTTACTACTAATATGTTACTTTCATTTCTTTATGTGCTTTATTACAGTGCTTCTATTATGTTCTTGTTCCTCGTCCCTCGCATATTCCTGAAATTTGTTTTGTATTGTTTTTTTAAAAACATGTGCTTATAAGACTGCAATTTGCTTTGTTAATGTTTGATGTACTGCTTTTCACTAATTAAAATTTGTTTTTGGGAGTTTTTTCTGGTTTCTTGTAGGTTAGTAAAAATAGGGTTTCCAATTACGCGGTTAGATTTCTGAGGGTGATTCATCTGCATAGCAACTGCTGTAAGGTGGAGATACAGTCGTTTTAGGGAGTCACTGCGTTCAAGTTTTTGGGATTTGGATTTTTGGGAGAGAAGATTTTATGCAGCAGGAAAGAGCCCAACATTTTTATTTGGTTTCTTAGCCACCAATTTTTCTGCAAATTGTACTGGAGAACGCTAAAGCGGAAAAATGCAAGAAACTAGTGGGAAAAATGCCCTAGACGGGCATGCAATGGCTAGAATAGGGAAAGAAGGAAGGGCGGAAAAATGCCAATATTTACGAATATATACTTGACAGTCGGCGCTGAAAATGGTAAAAAAACTAGATTCAGCGCCGAATAGGGAATTTAGTCGGCGCTGAAAATGATAGAAACTAGATTCAGCGCCGAATAGGGAAAGCAGTCGGCGCTGAAAATGATAGAAACTAGATTCAGCGCCGAATAGGGAATGCAGTCGGCGCTGAAAATGATAGAAACTGGAAACAGCGCCGAAAAGGGAAAGCAGTCGGCGCTGAAAATGATAGAAACTAGATTCAGCGCCGAATAGGGAATGCAGTCGGCGCTGAAAATGATAGAAACTAGATTTAGCGCCGAATAGGGAATGCAGTCGGCGATGAAAAGGATAGAAACTAGATTTAGCGCCAAATAGGGAAAGCAGTCCGGTAGCGTGGAACAGGCAATTCCTCCGTCCATCCTATTCGCGTGAACTGCGACAGATAGATCCGAAGGATAAATTTTGCGTCTGTTCAGACTTTGCGTATCAAATTTGCTGCCTAACTAACTGCATAACTGAATTGGGCATCTACAACTTTTCAGGTTCTGCAGTTAACACCTGTAGCCTTGTTTGTGACGAAAAAATTACGATAAATTTAAGTTCAGTTATTGTTTAAATTTCTTGATGAAGTAATATCATCTTATCCAAAAAGTTTTATGACCACTGTGCACAATTCTCATCAAGTTGTTTTTGTGCATACACTTCAGAGCGTATTAATTTGTATAAACAAATATTCGTTAGAGTTCGTTTCCAGGAGTAACACACATATATACTCGCGCTTGTACTGTACTGTTTATCCCGAAAACTGCAAAAAAATTCTACGACTGAAACAAGTTAACTATAGCAGATTTGCCCGACATTGCTAGTAGCCGACATGTAAAGACTTATCAAAGAATTTTTAGACATGGCAACAAGGTATCAAGATTAGCAGTAACTCATTCAGACTTTGTATTTCTGACACTCGTTTCTTGCTAAGTAGGTTTTGTTCTCCTGCACGTAAACTAGTATAGGAAAATCTGAGGAAGCACGTTCCGCAGCATTCCAGAGCAGTTCACGCGAATAGGATGGACGGAGGAATTGCCTGTTCCACGCTACCGGACTGCTTTCCCTATTTGGCGCTAAATCTAGTTTCTATCCTTTTCATCGCCGACTGCATTCCCTATTCGGCGCTAAATCTAGTTTCTATCATTTTCAGCGCCGACTGCATTCCCTATTCGGCGCTGAATCTAGTTTCTATCATTTTCAGCGCCGACTGCTTTCCCTTTTCGGCTCTGTTTCCAGTTCCTATCATTTTCAGCGCCGACTGCATTCCCTATTCGGCGCTGAATCTAGTTTCTATCATTTTCAGCGCCGACTGCTTTCCCTATTCGGCGCTGAATCTAGTTTTTATCATTTTCAGCGCCGACTACATTCCCTATTCGGCGCTGAATCTAGTTTTTTACCATTTTCAGCGCCGACTGTCAAGTATATATTCGTAAATATTGGCATTTTTCCGCCCTTCCTTCTTTCCCTATTCTAGCCATTGCATGCCCGTCTAGGGCATTTTTCCCACTAGTATATACATACACACACACACACACACACACACACATACATATATATATATATATATATATATATATATATATATATATATATATATATATATATATATATATATATATATATATATATATATATATATATATATATATATATATATATATATATATATATATATATATATATATATATATATATATAGTAACTTTCGAAGTGAAAAACTTGTCGTAAAATAGTATATACAAGGAATGTTGGCAATAAAGAGGACAAGTTACAAGGGCAACAAAGATAATGTGCTAAACGGGGGGTCTAGGGGGCAGAGCCACCCAGAAGCCGAACAATTTCTTTGAAATCGTGGAAAATTTAGCAATTCAAATGTTTAAAAAGATTAGTTAAGATGAGATGAGTTATTGAGTAGTATATATAATCGATCAGTAGAAAGCCAAAACGGGAATTGTATGCTTTTCAGAATTTTTCACTTCCACGATTTATTCTAGAGCACTTTCAGAAGCTGTCAATTATCAGTCTTGCATTGCCCATTGCCTTGCATATATATATACAGCTGAAAAAATTTTCTAGGGGGGCCCGGAATGTCAAAGGAGGGGGCCCAAATCGCAAAGGACCCCCTGGATCCATAGGTGTGTTAGGGGGGGACCCCCACCAAAATGACAAACTTTGGCGACCCCCCCAGATTTTCAGATTTTTGCTACCCCCCCAGATTTTTGGCTAAAAAGTGGCCAAAAATGGCATAAAATCGAAAATTTAGGGGGATCCCCCCACCCTCCGTCGGAATCCCCCCAGATTTTTTGCCCAGCCACACCTATGCCTGGATCCGCCACTGGCGTAGCGCACCCAATGGGTGCCTAGTTTCCCATAGTTTCCTTTGGGGGGGTATCCCCACCAAAATTTTTGACCAACTTTACCACCCCCCCCCCCCAGATTTTTTGAGTTACCCTCCCCCAACTTTTGCCTAACCCCCCCGAACTCCCCCCAAGGATTTTGGACTCAAAAAGTTGGTTAAATTTGGCCGAAAAATGGTCATTTTTTGAAAAATTTTTTGAGCTAAAATCGCTTTAAAACGGTGCAAAAACGCCTAAAACGTTAAAAACAAGCCTTGTTTTGATGAAAAAAGGGCTAAATTACAGAAAATTTTGCATTTTTTGGCGATTTTTCGAAATTTCTGAGGTTCAAATTCTGGGGGGGGGGTCGGGGGAGTACCTCCCCGAAACCCCCCCCCCCCAAAAAATTCGGACCTCAGAAAATTCAAAAAAGGCCAAAAAGCAAAATTTTGTATATTTTAACGCTTTTTTATCGAAACAATGCATGTTTTTATCGTTTTTGGCGTTTTCGCACCGTTTTAAACCAATTTTAAGCCAAAATTTGAGAAAAAATTTGAGAAAAATGACCATTTAGCAAAATTTAGCTGACTTTTTGACCCCAAAAAGTGCTGGGGGGGGGGGTAACCAAAAGTGGGGGGAGGGATCAGTAGCGTAGATACAAAAATATTTTCAGGGGGGGGCGGTTTGGACCGAAGTGGGGGGGGGGTAAAATTTATTATTTTTTGCTCAATAATTGTATGAACACTGCGTCAAAATTTTTATAAGGTTCCTAGCTTAAATATATTGTAGCCGCAAGCGGCATGCAAAAGCCCAAGAATGGGGGTCGGGGGGTCGGAGCCCCCCCAGAATTTGAGAAAATTTTTCAGTTTTGCCATTAAAACGCTATTGAAACATTAAATTCTTTGCATTGTATATATACGTATATGTTATCAATTCCCAAACCAAATTATATTATATACGTATGTAGTTTAATTTGCGACTGGATGCTTCCATTATGAACAAGGTATTCCAAGCAGCACATATCCAGTATCCACCATTTAAGACAATAATGTTTAAAGCAATCTAGTAAAGATTTAATTATATATATCAGAATATGTATATATATAAGAATCACAACTTTTTTTGCGCCGCAGCTGCGCCACAGCGCCGCAGTGGCGCCGCAAAGTCGGCTCATATCGAAAAGTGACCATTTTTGTGGTCGTCGCTCAGGTCTAACGTTGCGAGCTCGAGCTGATTTCTTTTTATATTCAGAAATTACAGATATTGAACTAACTAACGGTCCAGGTTGCGTTTCTCTATCACTTCCCTAGCGACCACAGTGGCCCGTCAAAGATTTCGAAAAATGAAAAATCGAAATTTTTCGCTATCTATTTAACTTTGAAAGCTCAAATCTTTCATACAATGGTTTTCTGGCACGGAGAATCGATTCCCGCAGTCAGTTTTACCGTCAGACCCACCAATCTTGCTGGGCTGTTTCCACTTTGCAGTCGGGAGGGTCAAGTCGGAAACCGCTTCCTGGAGGTCCATACTAGGCTCTACTTGGCGTCTCAAAACTATGTCCATAGGGGTTTTCTGGTGCGGCCAGCTCATTCCCGGTATCCGTTTTGCCGTCCGACGCACCTATTTTGCTGGGCTGGTTCCACTTTGCCGTCGCGAGGGTCAAGTCGGAAACTGCTTCCTGGAGGTCCATAGTAGGCTTTACCTAGCCTCTCAAAACTTTGTCCATAGGGGTTTTCTGGTGCGCCCAGCTCATTCCCGGTATCCTTTTTGCCGTCCGACGCACCTATTTTGCTGGGCTGGTTCCACTTTGCCGTCGCGAGGGTCAAGTCGGAAACTGCTTCCTGGAGGTCCATAGTAGGCTTTACCGAGCCTCTCAAAACTTTGTCCATAGGGGTTTTCTGGTGCGCCCAGCTCATTCCCGGTATCCGTTTTGCCGTCCGACGTACCTATTTTGCTGTGCTAGTTCCACTTTGCCGTCGGGAGGGTCAAATCGAAAACCGCTTCCTGGAGGTCCATAGTAGGCTTTACCTGGACTCTCAAAACTTTGTCTATAGGGGTTTTCAGGTGTGCCCAGCTCATTCCCGGTATCCATTTTGCCGTCCGACGTGCATATATTGCTGGGCTGGTTCTACTTTGCCGTTTGACGGGTCATTCGGGTGGGAGGGTCAAATGGTCGAAAATAAAGTTCTTCAAAAGTGGTCAAATTTGGTATCAAACGAAAGCTCTAAGTGAGCTGAGCAACTTTTGTCATAGAACTGCGTACCCAAAGTGGCTGTAGAGTGCTGTGGTGGGGTGGGGTGGGGACTTAGGCTATTTTGGGTCAAAAATAAGATTTTTCAAAAGTGGTCAAATTTGGTATCAAATGAAAGCTCTAAGTGAGCTGAGCAACTTTTGTCATAGAACTGCGTACCCAAAGTGGCTGTAGAGTGCTGTGGTGGGGTGGGGTGGGGACTTAGGCGATTTTCGGTCAAAAATGAAATTTTTCAAAAGTGGTCAAATTTGGTACCAAATGCAAGCCCTAAGCGAGCTGAGCAACTTTTGTCATAGAACTGCATGCTCAAAGTTTCTGTAGAGTGCTGTGGTGGGGTGAGCTGGGGACTTAGGCGATTTTCGGTCAAAAATGAAATTTTTCAAAAGTGGTCAAATTTGATACCAAATGAAAGCCCTAAGCGGGCTGAGCAACTTTTGTCATATAACTGGGTACCCAAAGTGGCTGTCGAGTGCTGTGGTGGGGTGGGGTGGGGACTTGGCGATTTTCCGTCAAAAATGAAAATTTTCAAAAGTGGTCAAATTTGGTACCAAATGAAAGCCCTAAGCGAGATGAGCGACTTTTGTCATAGAACTGCATGCTCAAAGTGGCTGTGGTGGGGTGGGGTGGGGACTTGGGTGATTTTCGGTCGAAAATGAAAATTTTCAAAAGTGGTCAAATTTGGTACCAAATGAAAGCCCTAAGCGAGATGAGCGACTTTTGTCATAGAACTGCATGCTCAAAGTGGCTGTGGTGGGGTGGGGTGGGGACTTGGGTGATTTTCGGTTGAAAATGAAATTTTTCAAAAGTGGTCAAATTTGGTACCAAATGAAAGCCCTAAGCGGGCTGAGCAACTTTTGTCATAGAACTGCATGCTCAAAGTGGCTGTAGAGTGCTGTGGTGGGGTGGGGTGGGGACTTGGCGATTTTCGGTCAAATATGAAAATTTTCAAAAGTGGTCAAATTTGGTACCAAATGAAAGCCCTAAGCGAGATGAGCGACTTTTGTCATAGAACTGCATGCTCAAAGTGGCTGTGGTGGGGTGGGGTGGGGACTTGGGTGATTTTCGGTCGAAAATGAAATTTTTCAAAAGTGGTCAAATTTGGTACCAAATGAAAGCCCTAAGCGAGCTGAGCAACTTTTGTCATAGAACTGCGTGCTCAAAATGGCTGTAGAGTGCTGGGGTGGGGACTTAGGCGATTTTATATATAGGTCAAAAATAGAATTTTTTTAAAAGTGGTCAAAGTTGTGTCAAATGAAAGTCCTAAGCGAACGGAACAACTTGTCATGGAGCCACCCACCCAAACTGGCTGTGTCAAATAACGTCACGTGCCTATGAAACTGTTGTCTTTACTTCTTTAACCGGAATTTAAAGGATATATAGACGCAGCCAACACATACATATTATCCTCTTTTGTGCGGAGCATTTTTGTTACTTGTATATATATATCATAGGGGTCGCGGCAGCGACCCCTATAATATGTGTCAAAAGTCCCTGGAGACATCGTAAAATAAGCTGCGCAGAGGCTGCGCAAAATCCTGCGCAGATCCTGCGCAGATTTCATGCGCAAATTGTAGAGCACATCGAGTTTAGTATGTCTGTGAAGTTTCAGCCCCGTATCACTTACCGTTAAAAAGTTACGCCCCGGACCGGTTATGGCGGCGATG
Source organism: Trissonchulus latispiculum (assembly GCA_030248195.1). Taxonomy (NCBI): domain Eukaryota; kingdom Metazoa; phylum Nematoda; class Enoplea; order Enoplida; family Ironidae; genus Trissonchulus; species Trissonchulus latispiculum. The sequence goes on from JASAND010001022.1 coordinate 24,705, forward strand.
TTTTTTTTTCCGGTTTCTCCTATTTAATGGTCGTATTGTCCTGACTTTCCGCCTCTTTCACGTAATCTGCAGCGGAGGCCGGACCTAAAGGGGTATAGGGTCTGGTAGTACCCCATGCGCCATTTAAGAATCGCTACTTTTTTTGCGCCGCAGGTGCGCCACAGCGCCGCAGCGGCGCCGCAAAGTCGGCTCAGAGCGAAAAGTGACCATTTTTGTGGTCGCTGCGCAGCTCGAACGTTAAGAGCTGGAGCCGATTTCTTTTTATATTCAGAAACTACATATATTGAACTAACTAAATAGCTAAGTCTCGTTTCTCTATCATTTCCCATGCGACCACAGTGGCCGGTTAAAAATGGTGAAAAAGAAAAGAAAAAGTTGCAGAAGGTGAGTCCGCAGACTCCCACTGCTAACTTCAACAACAACTCAAAACATAATATATATGCGTGCAGAAATCTGAGTGTTAGTAAAATAAACTTAGGATCCAAAAAAACCAAGCAATAACAAGTGAAAGCAAACTGAGAATAAAATTCAAAACTACTACCACGTAAACAAAAATGAAATAATAGTCGAATGCACACAAAATGCATAAGAAAAAATAATGCTAAATATTTACATAGGGTATAAACAGGCATATACATAAGTGATGAAGACAATAGACTAAGTTAGTAGTGCATGCGACCGTAACCAGACCATATCCACACACTGTGCGGCTCATCAGTGGTTCAGCGTGGAATACAGTTTTTTAAAAATAATTTAGAAAAAATAAAGAATTGGCATTGAAAATTGGTTTCGCCGCTGGTCGCCTCAGTCGTGATGTTAAACACAGAAAAACATCTAGATCTCAATTATACAACAATGAATTTATACTTAATTTTAATTTCTTCGAATAGTATGAAACCAGCTTTTTGTATATACGTATATATATACGTACTTTTTCATCAATCCATTAAAAATTAAAATATAAAACAATTTATGAAACAGGTAATAGACCCATTAAAGGGTGGATAGACCCATTTAAGGGTAGGTAGACCCATTAAAGGGTGTGATAGACCCATTTAAGGGTAGGTAATAGACCCATTAGGGTAAAATGAAACCACATAGAACAAAAATAAATAAAAATATATAACATCTAACATGGCAAAGATTTAAAATGTTTTTAAAATTATTCACGGTAGTTAGATTTAGTTTAGTATATAATTTATAGTACGCAGAGATGATGTTTAATAAAATTCCTAGGATCCAGAAATATTAAAAATACTTCCATAATAAAGCGTAAAATCTACATGTACGGTAAACGTACCAACATCAAGAGGAACGTGGGAGAAAACCTCAAACCGTTCGAACCCCTGGATGTTAATAGAAAAAGAAAAGAAAAAGTTGCAGAAGGTGAGTCCGCAGACTCCCACTGCTAACTTCAACAACAACTCAAAACATAATATATATGCGTGCAGAAATCTGAGTGTTAGTAAAATAAACTTAGGATCCAAAAAAACCAAGCAATAACAAGTGAAAGCAAACTGAGAATAAAATTCAAAACTACTACCACGTAAACAAAAATGAAATAATAGTCGAATGCACACAAAATGCATAAGAAAAAAATAATGCTAAATATTTACGTAGGGTATAAACAGGCATATACATAAGTGATGAAGACAATAGACTAAGTTAGTAGTGCATGCGACCGTAACCAGACCATATCCACACACTGTGCGGCTCATCAGTGGTTCAGCGTGGAATACAGTTTTTTAAAAATAATTTAGAAAAAATAAAGAATTGGCATTGAAAATTGGTTTCGCCGCTGGTCGCCTCAGTCGTGATGTTAAACACAGAAAAACATCTAGATCTCAATTATACAACAATGAATTTATACTTAATTTTAATTTCTTCGAATAGTATGAAACCAGCTTTTTGTATATACGTATATATATACGTACTTTTTCATCAATCCATTAAAAATTAAAATATAAAACAATTTATGAAACAGGTAATAGACCCATTAAAGGGTGGATAGACCCATTTAAGGGTAGGTAGACCCATTTAAGGGTGTGATAGACCCATTTAAGGGTAGGTAATAGACCCATTAGGGTAAAATGAAACCACATAGAACAAAAAATATATATAACATCTAACATGGCAAAGATTTAAAATGTTTTTAAAAATATTCACGGTAGTTAGATTTAGTTTAGTATATAATTTATAGTACGCAGAGATGATGTTTAATAAAATTCCTAGGATCCAGAAATATTAAAAATACTTCCATAATAAAGCGTAAAATCTACATGTACGGTAAACGTACCAACATCAAGAGGAACGTGGGAGAAAACCTCAAACCGTTCGAACCCCTGGATGTTAATAGAAAAAGAAAAGAAAAAGTTGCAGAAGGTGAGTCCGCAGACTCCCACTGCTAACTTCAACAACAACTCAAAACATAATATATATGCGTGCAGAAATCTGAGTGTTAGTAAAATAAACTTAGGATCCAAAAAAACCAAGCAATAACAAGTGAAAGCAAACTGAGAATAAAATTCAAAACTACTACCACGTAAACAAAAATGAAATAATAGTCGAATGCACACAAAATGCATAAGAAAAAAATAATGCTAAATATTTACATAGGGTATAAACAGGCATATACATAAGTGATGAAGACAATAGACTAAGTTAGTAGTGCATGCGACCGTAACCAGACCATATCCACACACTGTGCGGCTCATCAGTGGTTCAGCGTGGAATACAGTTTTTTAAAAATAATTTAGAAAAAATAAAGAATTGGCATTGAAAATTGGTTTCGCCGCTGGTCGCCTCAGTCGTGATGTTAAACACAGAAAAACATCTAGATCTCAATTATACAACAATGAATTTATACTTAATTTTAATTTCTTCGAATAGTATGAAACCAGCTTTTTGTATATACGTATATATATACGTACTTTTTCATCAATCCATTAAAAATTAAAATATAAAACAATTTATGAAACAGGTAATAGACCCATTAAAGGGTGGATAGACCCATTTAAGGGTAGGTAGACCCATTTAAGGGTGTGATAGACCCATTTAAGGGTAGGTAATAGACCCATTAGGGTAAAATGAAACCACATAGAACAAAAAATAAATAAAAATATATAACATCTAACATGGCAAAGATTTAAAATGTTTTTAAAATTATTCACGGTAGTTAGATTTAGTTTAGTATATAATTTATAGTACGCAGAGATGATGTTTAATAAAATTCCTAGGATCCAGAAATATTAAAAATACTTCCATAATAAAGCGTAAAATCTACATGTACGGTAAACGTACCAACATCAAGAGGAACGTGGGAGAAAACCTCAAACCGTTCGAACCCCTGGATGTTAATAGAAAAAGAAAAGAAAAAGTTGCAGAAGGTGAGTCCGCAGACTCCCACTGCTAACTTCAACAACAACTCAAAACATAATATATATGCGTGCAGAAATCTGAGTGTTAGTAAAATAGGATCCAAAAAAACCAAGCAATAACAAGTGAAAGCAAACTGAGAATAAAATTCAAAACTACTACCACGTAAACAAAAATGAAATAATAGTCGAATGCACACAAAATGCATAAGAAAAAAATAATGCTAAATATTTACATAGGGTATAAACAGGCATATACATAAGTGATGAAGACAATAGACTAAGTTAGTAGTGCATGCGACCGTAACCAGACCATATCCACACACTGTGCGGCTCATCAGTGGTTCAGCGTGGAATACAGTTTTTTAAAAATAATTTAGAAAAAATAAAGAATTGGCATTGAAAATTGGTTTCGCCGCTGGTCGCCTCAGTCGTGATGTTAAACACAGAAAAACATCTAGATCTCAATTATACAACAATGAATTTATACTTAATTTTAATTTCTTCGAATAGTATGAAACCAGCTTTTTGTATATACGTATATATGTAACCGGCTATTTTACGCTCGTAGCCGATTACCAGGGAGAGAACACAAACACAACTGCATACACTATTTAACTGTTTACACGTACGGTTACAAAACAAGGCTTCGGACTCGAACGCCGACCTGACTCTTACTCTAGGCTCTTTACTCTCAGCCTGTACACAAACTCTAGGCCTTAATTCAGCCTCTACAGAAACTCATAAAAAAACCCTAACGCCGGTACTTCGACGACCCGACGTACACTACTACACAAAAAACCCTAACGCAGTGACTCTATCGCACTGCGATCCCTAACAGCCACTATCACCGGGCTGTGCTGCAGCAAAGCAAATAGACTGGCTTACACTGACCCCACAAGCCTATTTTCGCAGCCTATTTATACTGTTTTGCAGTCACGCCACTTTCTAAGAATAGAAAGGTGACATTTCCGAATTCGTCGAAAAGCTGGATTTTCGGGGTTTTCAACACCCAGTTTTCCTGGACTTTCGCTGACAGAAAATGGAAAACAACTCCGCTTACGTAAATGGCAGGTGCAGGTGCAAGTGCAGGTGCAGGTCCAAGTGCACTACCTTCTATAGCAGTTCTGCACTGATCCGGGATGAGGCTAATTACTACGTAGGATATAGATGTGCATGTGTTGTGATATGCGTGTATATGCTGTGTGACTAGGTGTGTGTATATTTGTACGCAATATATAATAGCATATATAACGGCACAATAGCCTATGTGCGACTTTTCTGCATGCCATATAATGATTGTTGACACATTATATGCAGCACTCTAAAGCATTAGGCAGCAGCATTATATGCTATTATATGCTGCACGCTGCGGCTGAGGCCAGCGTGTTATATATTACGTATGCAGCAGCAACAGTGCCGTTATATGCCAGCGTGCTAAAATCGCGCTGCGACATGAAGAAACATTATATACCTACGTTAAGACCTGTACGTATTTTATGTATTATATACAATTTTTACCTAGGTGTCCTGTTACATTTCTCCCTCTTAATAAAAGAAAGCGTCCTCGCTTCTATGGAAGCTTTGACACGGCAACTCATGTAAGGCTATGAAACCAATTTCGCTGGGGATCTTCAGACAATATGACTGATAAACTATTTAGCTCAGGAAAGAAAGCATTTACAGAGGAGGATACGTACACTTAGCGGTGAGGACATAAAACATTGCAGAATTCACTGACTAGCTACAGCAAGGACTACAAAACAAAAGCAATGCGTAGAATAGCCGAAAGATCGCCACCAGTTCGATTCACTCTAATCACGGTCAGGACGTTTCCACTTATAGTACTTCGGGGTAAACGATTGCTTCAGAATTAACCACGCAATTAGCCAACACCTCTGGTGTTTGGATGCAGAATTACATTGCAGCATTTGAAAGGTGTAACGAGTGCAATTACTGAACTGATTCAAAGTAGAAATCTTTGAATTGTAGCATTCAAAACTAAAATTTGAGTTTAAGGAGCTTGATACCATAGAGTTCTGCTCGCCTTGCGGAATTAATGTATTCACCGAATTACCCAATTTTCCAAACACGCCTAAGCAAAAGAACCATACAATTCCAAGAAAAACTCCAAATTTCGAAATAAACTTAAAGGTTACACTTCTACGGTCAGTTCTCGGACATTTTTTAGAACGCATCTGCTTGGTATTGCACCAACCGCGTCGCCCAGGATTTTGCTTGCACAGGTTAGCTACAGGTGCATGATCAGGTAAGCTTAGCATTTTCTCGGGAAGCTTTTGTTGCGGCTGAATTTTGAATAGAACCCTTGCTGTTACAGTCAAGATCAAGCTATGTGCTACAGTCGCCACAGCGTTAAAATCTTCAAATTGCCGCTGAAGTTTCACATCTTTCGCAGCTTGTGAGCATAAAATCGGTACAAATGCCAAATTCTCAACAACTTTACTGGACACTTCCCTTTTCACGATCTGTTTTTCCCTTGTGACTTTTGTGCACACAGGCACTACCACTTTGCTAGAATCGAATGTCGCGATTACGGCTTCGATTTCAATCAATTTGGCCTGACCCGAGCACGGTAATTCTTTCTGCTTAACGTTGTTAGAGATGGGACATGAGGTGTTAAAACTCATTTTTATGGATCCTTGGGCCTCCGGGGGTTCAAGTTCCTTGCTTACTCGCTCCCGCTGTGCTTCAGGGATTTTATGCAATATCTGTTTTATAGGTTGACAGTCTATTATGCCGACGGTAGGATCTACCAGAGCACGCTGTCCCAATACAAACCCCACTTTTGCAAACATGTAAGCGGAAGACACAAGTAACTGGTTAAGCTTTTGCTGTTCTAAAATCGCCAGCATATAGCAAAACAAATCTAAAATTATCATGAGGTCAACAGACCTTAAGCCGCCTGTTATCATTTCACAGGACAAGATGCAGTGAGCAGACGTTGCTTGCAGCTGTGCGAATAAATTTACATTAGCTCCTTTATTCAGCTGTATTACTCCAGCTAACGGGTTAACTGGCAGCATAGGCGTAATACGCTGTGCTGTGGTCACCGCCGCAGGTGCTACAACTAAGCCCTTGCCTTCACTTTTCGACAGGTTGGCATTCGGTTCAATAAGCCCAATTTTATCTTCTGAAACGCTAAACCCGACACCTTGTAGGGCGCAGCTAACGACATCTTCGCAACATGAGGGTATTTCAACACTTTCAGAAAGAAAGACACGGCAGGTGTAGCTTGCAATTTTCTCAATATATTTATTTGGTTCGGCCTGGGGGTCCTCACTACCTCTGTGTCCTTCACCCACTTCTACTCCGTCGGAGTGAAAACTGACATATCCTCCGAGTGACGCAACCGCGTTCGTACCCAAGATGACATCATAAGGCAGCCCCTCAGCGACGTACACATACAAATTTAAAATCTTCCCTCCAACTAGGAAATCTGCAAAACATCCGCCTATAATTACTACCGCATTACCGGTTAAAGAGGTGATATGTACGTTACTGCAATTTTGTAATGAGGCATCGTGTAACCCATTACGTACCAGAGTTACTGTACTGCCCGTATCGACAAGCATTTCTGCTGGTCGACCACAAACTAACCCATAAATCAAAGGAGTCTTTCCTACAGCTACATCGGAAAGCACAGCTCTGTTAACAGCTTCACTGTCACTCAAAGTTTGTATCAAAACGTTTGCTTGCTCGTCTTGACATGATCTCTCAGCAAGAAATCGGTTAACTAGACGCCTGTTTTGCTCTCTTAACGCAATCATTTCCTGTTGGACACGAGTTTGCTCGCCATGAAACGCTGGCGAAGATCTCGAACTATGGTCTTCATAATTTGAAGTTTCGTGGCTAGTACTTGCACGGCTAGCCATCTCATATGTGTGCCTCGATAGGAAAAGTCGGGGTTAGGATTAGGCTGTCTCGGAGGGAATCATTACTACCTCGAGGACATTAGCGCGGAGGTGCCCCGGTTTCCCACAGAGAAAACAAATAGGCCGGCCATCTATGGTTCGTTCATTACGTACCCCTGTGCTTGTTCTACAGAATTCCCTAAATTCTGGTGATCTACTTCTAGGGCCACCCGTAGGGCTGTCGGTTACTTTACCGGAATTAATTTCCTTTAGAGCTTGGACCATTTGAGAAGCAAAGCCTTCATACTGCTTTTGCTGCTCCTTGACTAGCTCTATCAAACCTTTTATAGCAGTTTCTTCGTCTTGTTTAGCAGACGAAGGCCATTCTCTAGGAGGGGAGTCACTAAATCTAACTGACCGCACAACTTTGTCTTCCTGATCCATATCCTCAAAAGTTTCTTGTTCTTTTGCCCGTACTACGGCGTCTTCAAAAGATGTCGGCCTACTTGAAAGGACTAGCCGACGGATACTTTTCCTCAATCCGTTCATAAAAATTTCTTTTATTAGACGGTCCCTGGACTCACCCTTTAAACTGTCGCCGTAGGCTTTTCTTGCCAAATTTTGGATAGCTCTGGCGAATTCTTCAACCGATTCGCCCGTCTTCTGCTGACGCCTGTGTAACTCTGAACTAGAAGTTGTGTCAGCTAAAACTTGAGTTAACGCCTCTTTCACTTGATCCCAGCTATTCTTAATACCAGCTGGGAGAGCTTCCCACGCATCAGCAGCATAGCCTCTCAGGTATGCCGGAAACAATTTAACCTTACTAGTGTCTGCCCAATCATTAATTAGAGCAATTCTTTCAAAAGTACGTACAAAATCTCGAAAATCGTCCCCAATTTCTCCTTTATAAACAGGAATTTGTTTTACATCTATGACACACTTAGAGCGGTCTAGCTCGCCTTTATCATCCCCAGGCATAGTAAATTCTAGTTTCCTAGGGCGAAAATTTAGATCTCTAGATACAGCAAAGTAACTTGTAATTGGGGTGGCAAGTGCAGGCGAATTTCGTTCCCTCTTTTCGACAATAGGGTCCTCAACAAAATACTCTTCAACCGGCTCAGAAAAACACGAGCTAAGTGTTCGACTACCACTTGACACGTAAGACCCGTCTGGTGAACTATAAGCTCCGTCAACCAGAACTTCACTATCAGATAAACTGCGGTTCCACAACTTGATTCGATTCCCAACTATTAACGGGGTAAAACCGAAGCCCTTTCTCCCCCTTCAAAAACAGAGATCCTGGCAGCCTCGCCAAATCTGTAACCGGCTATTTTACGCTCGTAGCCGATTACCAGGGAGAGAACACAAACACAACTGCATACACTTTTTATTTAACTGTTTACACGTACGGTTACAAAACAAGGCTTCGGACTCGAACGCCGACCTGACTCTTACTCTAGGCTCTTTACTCTCAGCCTGTACACAAACTCTAGGCCTTAATTCAGCCTCTACAGAAACTCATAAAAAAACCCTAACGCCGGTCTTCGACGACCCGCGCACTACTACACAAAAAACCCACGCAGTGCTCTATCGCACTGCGATCCCTAACACCACTATCACCGGGCTGTGCTGCAGCAAAGCAATAGACTGGCTTACACTGACCCCACAAGCCTATTTTCGCAGCCTTTTTACTGTTTTGCAGTCCGCCACTTTCTAAGAATAGAAAGGTGACATTTCCGAATTCGTCGAAAGCTGGATTTTCGGGGTTTTCAACACCCAGTTTTCCTGGACTTTCGCTGACAGAAAATGGAAAACAACTCCGCTTACGTATGGCAGGTGCAGGTGCAAGTGCAGGTGCAGGTCCAAGTGCACTACCTTCTTAGCAGTTCTGCACTGATCCGGGTGAGGCTAATTACTACGTGGATATAGAGTGATTGTGGGGGAAGGTGTGTGTTTGTACGCATATATATGCATATTACGGCACAATAGCTTCGACTTTTCGCATCCATATAATTTGACACTTTAGCAGCACTCTAAGCATTGGCACAGCATTTTGCTTTTCTGCACGTGCGGTGAGGCCAGCGTGTTTTTTACGTTCAGCAGCAACAGTGCCGTTATCCAGCGTGTAAATCCGCTGCGACATGAAGAAACATTATATACCTACGTTAAGACCTGTACGTATTTTATGTATTATATACAATTTTTACCTAGGTGTCCTGTTACATATATATACGTACTTTTTCATCAATCCATTAAAAATTAAAATATAAAACAATTTATGAAACAGGTAATAGACCCATTAAAGGGTGGATAGACCCATTTAAGGGTAGGTAGACCCATTTAAGGGTGTGATAGACCCATTTAAGGGTAGGTAATAGACCCATTAGGGTAAAATGAAACCACATAGAACAAAAATAAATAAAAATATATAACATCTAACATGGCAAAGATTTAAAATGTTTTTAAAATTATTCACGGTAGTTAGATTTAGTTTAGTATATAATTTATAGTACGCAGAGATGATGTTTAATAAAATTCCTAGGATCCAGAAATATTAAAAATACTTCCATAATAAAGCGTAAAATCTACATGTACGGTAAACGTACCAACATCAAGAGGAACGTGGGAGAAAACCTCAAACCGTTCGAACCCCTGGATGTTAATAGAAAAAGAAAAGAAAAAGTTGCAGAAGGTGAGTCCGCAGACTCCCACTGCTAACTTCAACAACAACTCAAAACATAATATATATGCGTGCAGAAATCTGAGTGTTAGTAAAATAAACTTAGGATCCAAAAAAAACCAAGCAATAACAAGTGAAAGCAAACTGAGAATAAAATTCAAAACTACTACCACGTAAACAAAAATGAAATAATAGTCGAATGCACACAAAATGCATAAGAAAAAAATAATGCTAAATATTTACATAGGGTATAAACAGGCATATACATAAGTGATGAAGACAATAGACTAAGTTAGTAGTGCATGCGACCGTAACCAGACCATATCCACACACTGTGCGGCTCATCAGTGGTTCAGCGTGGAATACAGTTTTTTAAAAATAATTTAGAAAAAATAAAGAATTGGCATTGAAAATTGGTTTCGCCGCTGGTCGCCTCAGTCGTGATGTTAAACACAGAAAAACATCTAGATCTCAATTATACAACAATGAATTTATACTTAATTTTAATTTCTTCGAATAGTATGAAACCAGCTTTTTGTATATACGTATATATATACGTACTTTTTCATCAATCCATTAAAAATTAAAATATAAAACAATTTATGAAACAGGTAATAGACCCATTAAAGGGTGGATAGACCCATTTAAGGGTAGGTAGACCCATTTAAGGGTGTGATAGACCCATTTAAGGGTAGGTAATAGACCCATTAGGGTAAAATGAAACCACATAGAACAAAAATAAATAAAAATATATAACATAGGGGTTTTCTGGTGCGCCCAGCTCATTCCTGGAGTCCGTTTTGCCGTCCGACCCACCCATTTTGCTGGACTGGCTCCACTTTTCCGTATGAAGGGTAAATCGGGTAGGGGGTCAAGTGGTCAAAAATAAAATGTTTCAAAAGTGGTCAAATTTGGTACCAAATGAAAGCCCTAAGTGAGCTGAACAACTTTTGTCCTAGAATTGCATGCTCAAAGTGGCTGTAGAGTGCTGTGGTGGGGTGGGGTGGGGACTTAGGCGATTTTGGGTCAAAAACTAAAATTTTCAAAAGTGGTCAAATTTGGTACCAAATGAAAGCCCGCATCGAACTGAGCAACTTTTGTCATAGAAGTGCGTACCTAAAGTGGCTGTAGAGGGCTGTGGTGGGGTGGGGTGGGGACTTAGGCGATTTTGGGTCAAAAATTAAAATTTTCAAAAGTGGTCAAATTTGGTACCAAATGAAAGCCCGCATCAATCTGAGCAACTCTTACCAAATGAAAGCCCGCATCGATCTGAGCAACTCTTGTCATAGAAGTGCGTACCTAAAGTGGCTGTAGAGGCCTGTGGTGGGGTGGGGTGGGGACTTAGGCGATTTTGGGTCAAAAATTAAAATTTTCAAAATTGGTCAAATTTGGTGCCAAATGAAAGCCCTAAGCGAGCTGAACAACTTTTGTCATAGAACTGCATGCTCAAAGTGGCTGTAGAGTGCTGTGGTGGGGTGGGGTGGGGACTTAGGCGATTTTGGGTCAAAAACTAAAATTTTCAAAAGTGGTCAAATTTGGTACCAAATGAAAGCCCGCATCGAACTGAACAACTTTTGTCATAGAAGTGCGTACCTAAAGTGGCTGTAGAGTGCTGTGGTGGGGTGGGGTGGGGACTTAGGCGATTTTGGGTCAAAAATTAAAATTTTCAAAAGTGGTCAAATTTGGTACCAAATGAAAGCCCGCATCGAACTGAGCAACTTTCGCCATAGAACGACCCACCTAAACTTGCTGTGTCGGATTTATATACTTGCTTTCTCAACCGGAATTTAAACGACAGACATAGGCCCAACCAGCGTTTTTTTTTTCAAAATCGGATTTCATCAAATTTTCGTCATTTTTATTTTCTGAGCGTCAATTTTATTTGTCCAACGTCAAAAATAAAATTTTGCAGAAATGCAGTTTTGTTATGATTTTACGCTATATTCGTAATTTTGGATGAATTTTTACCTTGTTGGCATGTGTTGCTTCATATTTCGCATTGTCCCGCGAATATATTCTAACTTACGTACTCATATAATACATATCTGGTGTCTATGTATATATGTATCATGTCTTTGAGCATTAACTATGACGAGAACAACGCGACACAATGTGGGGAGTCTGGGGGGCGGAGCCCCCCAGAAGTTGAAGAAATTTTTTTCTTTTTAGATGAAATCGTCCTTTAAATCTTTAATTCTTTTCATTTTGCAGAAACAAATTTTTTAAAAGTTTACCCTATTTGAAGGGAAAAATAAGAATTTTTTGCTAAACTCGCACGACATTTTAAGCTTTTTCTATCCAAAAATTTGGTAAAAACGTTGGAAATATACGTATATATACGCGCTCACGAAATTTTGTTGACTTGCCTTTTTCTGTTTTTCCTGTTTGCTTTTACTTACCTTCAAATCGCGACGACAGGCTGCCCTCCAGATCCATCCCTAGTAGTTATAACATTTATGCAATAAACGTTCTTAAACATCCTATCCTTGGTACTTACGTATATAAGCTCTCATTCCATTCTATCTGAGATATGTAATCGGAAGAGAAAGTTTTTAAAGAAAATATTCAGCGAAATTGGTATGAGAAACTTGCATCAAAAAATGTAATTGAAGCTTGTAGCATAAAGACTCGTAGCCTGCGGCTTTGTATATATATAATAGATATATATACTGATTCTCTGTTCAAACATTGTCGAAGCTTAACATCACTAAGACAATAAACATAGAGCGGGGGTTTGGGGGCGGCAGCCCCCAAAATTTGAGATTTTTTGAAAAATCACTGTTAAAACGTGATAGAAACTTTGCATTCTTGTGAAATTTGAGTGCTACTTCCCCATTTTGGCTTGGTCATTCTGTCGTCATTTTTATTTTGGCGTCGTCAAAACTATTGTTCATTTCTGCAAACGACGCTATTTTTGACCAAAAAAAAACCTAGGGCCCAACACACATATTATCCCCTTTTGTGCGGAGCATTTTTGTTACTTGTAATAATATAATAATAATATATAATAATATAATATATAATATTAATTATAATAATAATATACTAATACTATATATATAATGAAGTCGCGCCGACGGCGCGAAAAATTTTCAATGAAGTACGAATGCACTAATTTTTGGAGCATTTTAATACAATTTCTTCGTGTTTTATAAATTCAAACGCCCGCGCTTGGCGCGAGATTAAAATTTTTCTTCTGGCCAATTTTTTCCGGGGGCAAAACAATTTCGGGGGGGGGGGCGCCCCCCCGTATCTACGCCAGGGGGAGGGCTAGTCTAAAAATCGGGGGGGGGGGGGTAAAGTTGGTCGAAAAGTTTGGGGGGGTGAAACTATGGCCGCCCTTCTTGTCAAATTTCGAAGGTCAGAAAAATTAAAGCATTAGTTTCTAAATTGCTTGATTGTTATGCTTTCATGTTTTAGCATAGTGCGAACTAACGATTGGACAGAGATTTCATTCTGGGGGGGGGTCGCCAAAATTTGTCATTTTGCTGGGGGGGTCCCCCTAAGCTTCTACATATGTATATGTATAACAATACACCCCTGAATAACTTACCGTTGTTTGAATGAGCGCTGTCGTTACTCGCTCGTTATGTATATATTTCCTTTTAATTCAGATTATTTACAGTCTATTAATGCCTGCGTTGCATCTTTGAATGTGATCCTTCCACTTTCATGTGATTTGTGATTTACATGTGTTATGTCTCGGTCCAGGTAAGACTATTATACGTATATAGTCAGTCATATGTGTAACGGGAATTTGGGTTGTGGGGGGCCCTCCCCCGGAATTTTGGGGGGCCCCCTTTTAGACCCCCAAACCTCCCCCAAAAATTTCTATTTTTATGCCAACAATCGCATTTTCAGCCATTGCTAATGCCGATAAACATGAAATCATTAAGTAAGCACATAATAAGCATAAGCAGGGTGGAAATTGAGGCAGATATGGGGTTGCGAATGGTTTATATACGTACTAAATTTAACCTGAGTCTGGCTAGCCAAGCCTCTGTTATTGAACCTAAACTATACACTATACACTGGCCCATAGTTTCACCGGAACTTTTGGTTGGGGGAGGGTAAACTCCGAAAATTTGGCGGTCGACTCCCGAAATGTGATGGGAGAGTACCCCCCTCCAACCCCCCCCAAAATTCCGACCTCAGGAAATTAAAAAAATGGCATAAAACACAAAATTTTCTGTATTTTAGCCCTTTTTTCGTTAAAACAAGACTCGTTTTTATCATTTTAGGCGTTTTTGCACGGTTTCAAAGCGATTCTAAGCCAAAATTTGAGAAAATTTTTTCAGAAAATGGCCATTTTTGGCAAAATTTATAGCAATGTTCACAAAAAAATCAAAAATCGAATTTTTGCTGGCAATTTCGCAAACGAAGTCCGATCGAAAAACTTTTGGTACGTATGGAACGGCAGTGACCCCCTCTACATATGGTGCAAATTTCATTCCGGTAGCCCTTGTGTAGCTTGAGTAATAAAAAATTTTTGTGATTTTTTGTGAACGAATTCACAAAAACATCACTTGTTTACAAAAAAATCACCACCGGAATCTGATCTCAGGATATATGTAGCTAGGAAATTTTTCTTTTCATGCATAAATAGAGCATAGTCCATAGTGTTATTAATGTAAAAAATGGAGACCAAGTTTTTTTGCACAGGCTGAACTTCGAATTTTGGTTCTCGGGCCCCGGGTCCAAAGTGGGTACCCAGGCCAATATGCTTGACCTTTATTATTGATACCAGGAAGCTAGCAATCTACTTATTTTGTGTTCTATTGCTCTAGTAAGCACAGAACAAACAATTTGGCAGAGTAATTTCGTATCTGGAATGGTCACGTGACTTGGCCTGGGGTCACGTGACTGACCAAAAATTTTATTTCAAGGTCCCAGAAGCCTAAAAACTCGCCTATATAGGTTTTCCGGTGCATAGAATTCAAATTTGGCATTAGTTTTTAAGTAGCTTTTGCCCAGATATATGGTCCACCCCTGGGTGTGGAGGGTCCGGGCAGGGTCCATCGGCCGGACCGTCTGCCAGAAGGGGGTTAAGGTACCTAAAACATGCGCTATATAGGTTTTTCGGGCCGCTGAGCTCGAATTTGGCATTAGTTTTGCCCTAGCCGTTGCCCCAGAGGCATTTTACACAAAGTTGATAGTGATTTTTCTTTTGTGAATTTGTTCACACAAAAATACCACCCGCCAGTGGCGAAGCCAGAGGACATGGCAGGGAATCCAATATATGGTTGGATAGCTTAGAGTTAGGACATGTCACATGTATAATATGGGGTAGCTGCGCAAAGTCCATAGTGAGTACCAGCAAAAATTTCAATTTTGGTCCGGACTTGTCCGAGGGTCCGATTTTGGGTGGGTCGACTATTTTGGGCGGGCACCCTAGTCGGAGGAGTTGGGCCTCGGCAGCTAAACTTACATATGTTGGGGTGGAGGCTTGTGGCTATTACCATGCAAAAAATTTTCCGGCTGCGGCTTGCTGTTAGCCGTCTAGGTGGGTGATTTTTTTGTGAATTTTCGGGATGATTTTTTGTGAACATTGCTATAGCTAACTTTTTGGCCCCAAAAAGTGCTGGGGGGGGGGTAACCAAAAGGGGGGGGAGGGAAAGTCAAAAAATTTGGGAGGGGGTAAAGTTGGTCGAAAATTTTGGGGGCGGGGGTACCCCCCAACCCCCTCCCCTGGTGAAACTATGCACTGGTCTATTGCCTGTGGTAGATTTGTTTGGCTGCCTGTTAGGCCTCATTTTTCAAAATGCAAATAGCTGATCTCCTGGTCGTTGATTAGAGCCTACATGATTTACAATTTGCCCCAGAAAAAAATTGTGGCTCGAAACTTTATCTCAACGTTTTTGTACCATACCAAATCAAGCGCCAAACACTTTCGGATATTACCACGTTGTGTGACCGTAAAACTGCCACTTAGCAAGCAAAAGCCAGGGTGGAATTTAAGCCGTATATGGGGATAGAAATGGTCTATATACGTGCTAAGGTTGACTTTATTCTGGATAAGCAAGACTTTGTTATAGAGGTTTAACACTATGCACTGGTCAGTTGTCCGTGGTACATGTGTTCGGGTGCCTGTGCGGCCTCATTTTCCCAAATGAAAATCGCTGATCTCCTGGGACCTGATTAGTACCTATGTGGTTTACAATTTACGCCAGAGAAAATTTGTGGCTCGAACCGTTATTCTAGGGATTTGCGGAAAAAATTTCGAAAAAGTGATATTTGGTTACCCTCAAGAAAGCCATACTTGGCATAAAAACTTTTGCCACAGGAAACACAGAAAGATGAAATGGGGCTGATTCATTGAAGTAACTTAGTCCTAGGCCCAGCCTTCGGTATGAGCCAATTCAGAAGCACATAGCGTATGCTAACTAATTTTGAAGTTGCAGACTCTGAAAAGTCAAAATTCGGCGGAATGCATCAACTTTGACAAGCTGCTGCGAGAGTTGTAGGAGGTGTAGAAGAACGGCAACTGCAGAAGTTCTTAGAATGTCTCCTAGTATTATGTGTATATATGAGAACAAGCGAAATCTGAAAACATCAATTTTGGGGCTCAATCAAGGCAAGCCTACGAGAGGTCGAATCTCTCAGAAATCCTGCCATCTATATATCTATCTATATATATATACAAGTAACAAAAATGCTCCGCACAAAAGGGGATAATATGTGTGTTGGGCCTATGTCTGTCGTTTAAATTCCGGTTGAGAAAGCAAGTATATAAATCCGACACAGCAAGTTTGGGTGGGTGGTTCTATGGCGAAAGTTGTTCAGTTCGATGCAGGCCTTCATTTGACTCGAAATTTGACCACTTTTGAAAATTTTAATTTTTGACCCAAAATCGCCCAAGTCCCCACCCCACCCCACCACAGCCCTCTACAGCCACTTTAGGTACGCACTTCTATGACAAAAGTTGCTCAGTTCGATGCGGGCTTTCATTTGGTACCAAATTTGACCACTTTTGAAAAATTTTATTTTTGACCCAAAATCACCTACGTATATAAGTCCAGTCCCCACCCCCACCCTACCACAGCACTCTACAGCCACTTTGAGCATGCAATTCTATGACAAAAGTTGTTCAGCTCACTTAGGGCTTTCATTTGGTACCAAATTTGACCACTTTTGAAAAATTTTATTTTTGACCACTTGACCCCCTACCCGATTTACCCTTCAAACGGCAAAGTGGAGCCAGTCCAGCAAAATGGGTGGGTCGGACGGCAAAACGGACTCCGGGAATGAGCTGGGCGCACCAGAAAACCTCTATAGACAAAGTTTTGAGAGGCCATGCACAGTCATATATGGTGTTCTTGTAAGTCGGTACCGACTTGACCCTCCCGACAGCAAAGTGGAACCAGCCCAGCAAAATGGGTGGGTCGGACGGCAAAACGGACAGCGGAAATGAGCTGGGCGCACCAGAAAACCCTTATGGACAAAGTTTTGAGAGGCTATGCACAGTCCTATATGGTGTTCTTGGAAGTCGGTACCGACTTGACCCTCCCGACAGCAAAGTAGAACCAGTCCAGCAATATGGGTGGGTCCGACGGCAAAACTGCTTACGGGAATCAATTCGCCGTGCCAGAAAACCTTTGTATGAAAGAATTGAGCTTTCTAAGTTGAATACACAGCGAGAAATTTCGATTTTTCATTTTTCGAATTTTCACCATTTTTGACCGGCCACTGTGGTCGCATGGGAAGTGTTAGAGAAACGAGACTTAGCTATTTAGTTAGTTCAATATATGTAGTTTCTGAATATAAAAAGAAATCGGCTCCAGCTCTTAACGTTCGAGCTGCGCAGCGACCACAAAAATGGTCACTTTTCGCTCTGAGCCGACTTTGCGGCGCCGCTGCGGCGCTGTGGCGCACCTGCGGCGCAAAAAAAGTAGCGATTCTTAAATGGCGCATGGGGTACTATCAGACCCTATATATACCCCTTTAGGTCCGGCCTCCGCTGCAGATTACGTGAAAGAGGCGGAAAGTCAGGACAATACGACCATTAAATAGGAGAAACCGGAAAAAAGAAAAAAAACATCGCCGCCATAACCGGTCCGGGGCGCAACTTTTTAACGGAAAGTGATACGGGGCTGAAACTTCGCACACATACTAAACTCGATGTGCTCTACAATTTGCGCATGAAATCTGCGCCGGATCTGCGCAGGATTTTGCGCAGCCTCTGCGCAGCTTATTTTACGGTGTCTCCAGGGACTTTTGACACATATTATAGGGGTCGCTGCCGCGACCCCTATGATACAAGAAACAAATACGCTCCGCACAGAAGGGGATAATATGTGTGTTGGCCCTATGTCTATCCTTTAAATTCCTGTTGAGAAAGGCATAAATCCGACACCGCAAAAGTTGCTCAGCTCACTTAGGGCTTTCATTTGATACCAAATTTTACCACTTTTGAAAAATTTTATTTTTGACCCAAAATCGCCTAAGTCCCCACCCCACCCCACCCCACCACAGCACTCTACAGCCACTTTGGGTGTGCAGTTCTATGGTAAAAGTTGCTCAACTCACTTAGGGCTTTCATTTGATACCAAATTGAAAAATTTTATTTTTGACCCAAAATCGCCTAAGTCCCCACCCCACCCCACCACAGCACTCTACAGCCACTTTGGGTGTGCAGTTCTATGGTAAAAGTTGCTCAGCTCACTTAGGGCTTTCATTTGATACCAAATTTGACCACTTTTGGGAAACTTTATTTTCGACCATTTGACCCTCCCACCCGACTGACCTTTCAAACGGCAAGGTAGCACCAGCCCAGCAAAATAGGTACGTCGGACGGCAAAACGAATACCGGGAATGAGCTGGGCACACCAGAAAACCCCTATAGACAAAGTTTTGAGAGGCCAGGTAGAGCCTACTATGGACCTCCAGGAAGCGGTTTCCGACTTGACCCTCCCGACGGCTAAGTAGAACCAGCCCAGCAATATAGACACGTCGGACGGCAAAACGGATACCGGGAATGAGCTGGGCACACCAGAAAACCCCTATAGACAAAGTTTTGAGATGCCAGGTAGAGCCTACTATGGACCTCCAGGATGCGGTTTCCGACTTGACCCTCCCGACGGCAAAGTGGAACCAGCCCAGCAAGATGGGTGGGTCTGACGGTAAAACTGACTGCGGGAATCGATTCTCCGTGCCAGAAAACCATTGTATGGAAGATTTGAGCTTTCAAAGTTAAATAGATAGCGAGAAATTTCGATTTTTCATTTTTCGAATTTTCGCCATTTTTGACGGGCCACTATGGTCGCTAGGGAAGAGATAGAGAAACGAGACTTAGCTATTTAGTTAGTTCAATATATGTAGTTTCGGAATATAAAAAGAAATCAGCTCCAGCTAGTAACGTCCGACCTGAGCGACGACCACAAAAATGGTCACTTTTCGCTATGAGCCGACTTTGCGGCGCCACTGCGGCGCTGTGGCGCAGCTGCGGCGCAAAAAAAGTTGTTATTCTTAAATTCTTTAGAGGGTACTACTAGACCCCATAGCCCTTTAGGTTGGCCCACCGCTGCAGATCACGTGAAAGCGGCGAACATTATGTATATACAATACAACCATCAAATAGGAGAAACCGGAAAAAAACATCGCCGCCATAACCGGTCCGGGGCGCAACTTTTTAACGGTAAGTGATACGGGGCTGAAACTTCACACACATACTAAACTCGATGTGCTCTACAATTTGCGCATGAAATCTGCGCAGGATTTTGCGCAGCTTCTGCGCAGCTTATTTTACACTGTCTCCAGCCACTTTTCACACATATTATAGGGGTCGCTGCCGCGACCCCTATGATAATATGTATACGTATATAAATATACATAACGTGACGTACATGGTGTGAAGCTGATGTAGCTATTTCCTTCTCTTCGGCATAATCAGTAACTTTCTCCAGATCAAAAGCTCCAGAATCGTGTTTATGAGGATTTTTTCTTGACATTTCTGCTTC
This sequence comes from Trissonchulus latispiculum, assembly GCA_030248195.1. Classification (NCBI taxonomy): domain Eukaryota; kingdom Metazoa; phylum Nematoda; class Enoplea; order Enoplida; family Ironidae; genus Trissonchulus; species Trissonchulus latispiculum. Next base: position 44,587 of record JASAND010001022.1, read on the forward strand.
GCCCTCTCCTTCAGTACCACCTTCATGAGAAGACTCAACATCCCCACCTTCAGCAAGACCAGACATTGCAAAACGACCGTCAAATTTAAGTAACACTAAAACAATTAAAACAATTTATATATTGGGGCCAGCGGAGCGGCACCTATAATATGAGTCCAAAGTCCAAAATAGCCACGTCTTAAGATCTGCGCAGCCCCTGCACAAGGTCCTGCGCAAATTTTATGCGCAGATTGTAGAACACATCGAGTTTAGTAAGAGTGCGAAGTTTCATTCGTATCACTTACCATTAATAAGTTGCGGCCGGGCAATATTGCAATTAGTAGGTAGCCGGATGTTAGGGGAGGGTAAGTCAAAAAATCTGGGGACATAGGTTAACGCGGGGGGGTCTGGGGGGGGGTCCAAGCCCCCCAACCGCCCCCCAACCCGGACAAGGTACAAGCCCTATCGCCGTCGGGGACAAGGCGTAACGAAAAAATGGCCAAGGGGTGACCAAAACTAGCCGGAAAAACTTAATGTTTACAGCAAAATTTCTAAAAATTTCCTGCTTCGCCGTATATAATTTTTTAGCTAAATGTTTAATTTTTCGGGAAAATTGGGCAAACATTTGAAATTTTTCCAAAAATTGAAGATTTTTTGCAAATGTTGACAAAAAATGCTAATTTTAACAGAATTAGCGCGTTAATTTTTCGAAAAATTTTACACACTTTTTCTTGAGGTACAAGCCCCCTCAAAATTTTTATTCAAGGTACAAGCCCCCTCAAAATTTTTTTGGGGACACGCCCCCTCAAAATTTTTTTGGGGACAAGCCCCCCAGGCCCCTACCCTACGTTAATGTATGCTGGGGGTGGGAAAAACTTCTCAAAATTTTAAGGGCGACCTCCCCCAACCCCCCCCCCCCCCAAACGAAACTACAAGACAATGACTATGACTCCGAATACACCTATGGGGGGAACCGAAAAGTGGCGGAGGGACGTGACTTGCCTTGGGGTCACATTGACAAAATTTTTTTAAAGCCCAGAAGACCTCCACCACTTGGCAACCCCCAAATGCGTGACCAAACGATTGATTACTGTCATTCGTTTGCTCACGTTTAATCACGTTATTTGCACGAGAAAGTTTAGTTTGTTCCCGGTTCAGTCAAGAGAAATTTTCCAAAAACTGCACCTATGAGCTATATAACTCTGGCTTTTAACTTTAGCTTTAACTTTAGCTATATAACTGTTCCCCCCAGGTCTGGGGGGGGAGAATACTTTTTCAAAAATTCTTAAAAAATAGCTATTTTTTACTGCTGAGCTAAAATATTAACTATTTTTAGCCTCAATTTAAGCTTAAAATAGCTAAAAAATGCTCAAAAATGTGTAAAAATTTTAAAAGATTTTAATAATTACCCTCAAAACCCTATTTTCCGGGCACTTTAAAGTCTGGGGGGAGGCCCGAATCCTGGGGGCGACGATTCTGGGGGGGCGACCCAAGTCTGGGGGGAATTCTGGGGGTGGCCGCCCCCCTGTAGGAAAAAGCCAGTAGCTCTATGCCAGGCTCACACCCCAATTTAATATTTCAGACATCTGTTTATGTTATTAAAAGCTGTCACTTGATTATATATGAATTTCGTTTGAGTTTCTGAAGGAAGCGAGAGGAGTTAATTTTAGAGGATGAACTAATTTCAGTGCTTTTCAATTAGAAAATGGCTTTGAATTGAAGAAACGAATGGGCTGGGGGTTTTATTTGCTTTTTAGTAGATTTGATTTTAATGGCTGTGTCAGTGGCGCACCCAGCGTTTTCTGACAGGGGGGGCGGCACCAAAGTTGGAATTTTTCTTTTCAAATTTATATATATATATATGTATTTCTACACATGTTTTATATACAAGTAGGAAAAATGTTCCTTGCAGTCGCATGAAAAAGTTAATATGAGCTATGATGGTCAACATTTAAATGTGTCAAGGACAAGATTTAAAATGTTTAATATGAGCCAACATCGAAATAAGTAGAGGACAAGATGTAAACGCTAATATGAGCCGCTACGTTTCTCTTGGGCTCATATTGACGCTCATTTAGCTTTTGCTTACTTTTAATCCAACACTGACTTGGCTTGCATGAATAACGACGCATAAACATTAATTTTGTAAAGCTGTACGTAAATGTTTTCTTCTCCACCGCTACATCCAAGTACACATTTAAGGCCACCATATAAGTCAACAAAACGAAACCTAAGTCCAATCTAATGAAGAAACGAAAATGTGGAACTTAAACCTTGAATTAAACTCAAACCTGTGAAATCTTGAGAAATCACATTTGTAGTTATCTTCTTCTTCTTCTTTTCGGGCGCGTCAATGGTCTTCCCATTATATGCGTTTCTTTTGCTTCTCCCCATCAGTCATAGCTAGTAGTATGACTCTCGCTACGTCGCCTGGAAGCTGTCACCACAATGGGAAGCTGGAGTAGACACCATCTTGGCCTTTCGGCTTCATTCATTCATTCATTCATTCATTTGTAGTTATCATAGCAATCATCACATTAATTCAACAAGAACCAAAAATGCTCCTTCGTCGCATGTAAAATACATAAGAGTACTCTCAGTCAGGTTGTACAAACACGGAAACTAGCCTGTAAAATGCATATGAGCGGCGTTGAGGTGGTAAATTAAGGAAAACAAGTTGCAACGGCTTAACATATGAGCCTGTCCTACAACGAGGCTCATATTGGCGTATGTCATAACTCATAATATAATTTGTCGATATTTGACCTCCATATAAATAGCACGTAAAGCTTTCTTTACAAATTGTCCTTTACACATCTTGTCGCTAAGACATTGTACTGATCATTCGCATTATACGGCATGCCACTCTGCGCTCTGACTCAAAGCCAAGTGGGGAAAGCATTATGTATGTGAGAGTAGTGTGTCATAGTGTTCCGAGAATACAGTAGGTGTACTATAGTGCATCCGGAAATAGTAGGTGCCATGGTGTTTCGGGAAACATCCGCTTGCATGTATATACAGTTAAACTTGAGGTGTCGCAGTTCACTTCGTTCTGTCCATTTCTTTCAAGCCACAATGTTAACATGTTATGTCTATTCATTCGTTTTTTCTTTAATATGATGACCTGATGATCTTTAACTGTGACGCCAATATGAGCCTCGTTGTAGGACAGGCTCATATGTTAAGCCGTTGCAACTTGTTTTCCTTAATTTACAACCTCAACGGCACTCATATGCATTTTACAGGCTAGTTTCCGTGTTTGTACAACCTGCCTGAGAGTACTCATATGTATTTTACATGCGACGAAGGAGCATTTTTGGTTCTTGTTTTCCATTCTTTTACATATGCATGCGCAAAAAAGAACCAACATAACATATTTCCGAACACCATGCGCAAGCAGATACTATTTTGGAAAATTTCATATTTCACCCAAAATCGCTTACGTCCCCACCCCACCCACCACAGAACTCTACAGCCACTTTGAGCATGCAATTCTATGACAAAAGTTGCTCAGCTCACTTAGGGCTTTCATTTGGTACCAAATTTGACCACTTTTGAAAAATTTCATTTTTACCGAAAATCGCCTACGTCCCTACCCCACCCTACAAACAACTTTGAGCATGCAATTCTATGACAAAAGTTGCTCAGCTCACTTAGGGCTTTCATTTGGTATCAAATTTGACCACTTTTGAAAAATTGCATTTTTACCGAAAATCGCCTAATTCCCCACCCCACCCTCTACAGCACTCTACAGCCACTTTGAGCATGCAATTCTAATACAAAAGTTGCTCAGCTCACTTAGGGCTTTCATTTGGTACCAAATTTGACCACTTTTGAAAAATTGCATTTTTACCGAAAATCGCCTAATTCCCCACCCCACCCACTACAGCACTCTACAGCCACTTTGAGCATGCAATTCTATGACAAAAGTTGCTCAGCTCACTTAGGGCTCTTTCATTTGGTACCAAATTTGACCACTAGGGTTGGTTTTTTTCCGGAAAAAAAAGATTGCCGGAAAAAAAACCTTTTTTTTCCGGTTTTTTTCCATTTTTTTCCATTTTTTTCCTTTTTTTTCCGGTCACTCCAAAATTACACAATGTGCTAAAAGTTAAGTTATTTTATGTTTTTGCATGCACAGAAGCAGTTTTCACGATATTTAGTAGCCCCAAATTGGTAGTGCAATAACACAAGCGCTTAGAAAGGTTCCAGTATTGATTCTAGGAATCAAATATTTTCAGAGGGTAACGCTGTAAAGCAAAGGACAGGTGACTTCTGTATACCTTGGCGGTTATACCAGACCTAGTTTGTGGTTTTCGTAGGTAACGCGCTTCGTAAAGTAAACAATTCCAGATATTTTAACAGTTTTGGCTGAACACTAGACTGTTAGGTATGGAATTATTAACCCTACCTGGGTTATGCAATCATTTTCACATTCCAAGGGAAAAAATGTCAAATCCCAAAATTAGCTCAAATTCATGAATATCGTATTCTTACCTCATTAAACACTGTTTTTTGATAGTTTCTTAATGTACTGAGATCATAAATTAACTTTCAGAACATGCCACGAATATTTTTCCATTTTTTTCCGATGCGTCGAAAAAAACAAATACAATTTCGTCAGATTTAACATACCCCCACCTACTATGACCCACGGAAACGGTTGTAAGTAGTGTGAAATTGCTGGAAAAGCTCAGAAAACATGATATTTCATTGTAAAAATCGTCAAAATAACGTTAGGAATATTTTTCCATTTTTTTCCACCCCATCGGAAAAAAATGGAAAAAAAACGGAAAAAAACCTTTTTTTTCCAGTCCTTTTTTTTCCGCGCCCATCCCTATTGACCACTTTTGAAAAATTTCATTTTTGACCGAAAATCGCCTACGTCCTTACCCCACCCTACAAACAGCACTCTACAGCAACTTTGAGCATGCAATTCTATGACAAAAGTTGCTCAGCTCACTTAGGGCTTTCATTTGGTGCCAAATTTGACCACTTTTGAAAAATTGCATTTTTACCGAAAATCGCCTAATTCCCCACCCCACCCACTACAGCACTCTACAGCCACTTTGAGCATGCAATTCTATGACAAAAGTTGCTCAGCTCACTTAGGGCTTTCATTTGGTACCAAATTTGACCACTTTTGAAAAATTTCATTTTTGACCGAAAATCGCCTACGTCCCTACCCCACCCTACAAACAGCACTCTACAGCAACTTTGAGCATGCAATTCTATGACAAAAGTTGCTCAGCTCACTTAGGGCTTTCATTTGGTACCAAATTTGATCACTTTTGAAAAATTTCATTTTGGACCACCTGACCCCTTACCGACCTGACCCCTCAGACGGTCAAGTGGAGCCAGCCCAGCAAAATGGGTGCGTTGCACAGCAAAACGGACACCGCAAATGAGCTGGGCGCACCAGAAAACCCCTATAGAAAACCCCCAAAGTTATGAGAGGCCAAGTAGAGCCTAGTATGGGCGGGCCTCCAGGTAGCGGTTGCCGACATGACCCTCCAAACGCCAAAGTGGAACCAGCCCAGCAACCTGGGTCAGTCGGGCAGCAAAATTGATAGCGGGAATCGATTCTTCGTCTGCAAGATTTGAGTCTAGTATGGACCTCCAGGAAACCGTTGCCGACATGACCCTCCAGACGCCAAAGTGGAACCAGCCCGGCAAGATGGATGAGTCGGACGGCAAAACGGACACCGGGAATGAGCTGGGCGCACCAAAAACCCCTATAGGCAAAGTTATGAGAGGCCAAGTAGAGCCTAGTATGGGCGGGCCTCCAGGTAGCGGTTGCCGACATGACCCTCCAAACCAGGGTTTTTTTTGTGTAAAATACTGTGTATTTACACAAAAAAAATTAATTTACACAGTGAAAAACTAATTTACACAACAAAATACACAGCCAAATTTTCGAAAATTTTTACAAAAAGTGCTCTGAAAAAATAGTTTTCAAGTCTTTAAGTTTTAAAAAAGCTCTAGCTTTTAACTGGGGGCTGCCGCCCCCAGACCCCCGCCTGTTTCCAATGGCTTAGAATGGTTTTCTGCATTTCTGCATCAACATGGTTATGGGTGTTTTATTCTCCTAAGTCTTAATGCTTCTACTTATACAGTTGCGTATAATTTATTTTCGTACTGCGTGCGAATATTCGTAAATAGCTAGTATTTATTCGTATTTAACTATACATATGTTTTCTGAAGCTAGTATTATTCAATATGATTTCTTGTTTATCTCTTGTATATATAATAATAAAAGCAGTCAGAGCTCAGAGCCTAAAATAGTTGCCATACAACCCAAGAAATATTCAATACGAAAGCTAAAGGAATACAACTTTTCAATGCCGTTTCTGCCGTTAATTTAAAAAATTTCTCAACTTCTGGAGGGCTCCGCCCCCCAGACCCCCCTCCATGTATAATTGGTGTGTCTGTACTATATGGAGCCGTCCCCGGTAGCAGTTAAAGCATCGAACCTTAGTACGTGACCAGCAAGTTTGTGAAAAAATTATTCCAAAAAGTTGGAAAAATAAAGAATTCGTTTCAGGAGGCGAAGTGTTTTTCAGAAATTTGAATTTGTCCAATCTTATTTTTGACATTTAATGAATTAATCTTTTTAAACATTTCCATTATGAATTCTATTGCAATTTACAAAATTTTCTCAACTTCTGGGGGGCTCCGCCCCCAGACCCCCCGCGTGGCTTCTTTCGAAATGTTACACAAGTGCAGTTGGCATAACTTTGGCTTGAATGATCCGAAAATAACATTGTAGCAAGAAAATAACGTCTAAATGTATTTTATTTTATATTACAGTTGAAAAACGACACTTTTAAATTTTACACAGCTTCAAACAAAAATACACAGTGAAATTTAAATTTACACAAGATTTACACAGGTCCGATTTTGAAAAAAAAACCCTGCTCCAAACGCCAAAGTGGAACCAGCCCAGCAACCTGGGTCAGTCGGGCAGCAAAATTGATAGCGGGAATCGATTCTTCGTCTGCAAAAACCTTTGTATGCAAGATTTGAGCCTTCCAAGTCGTAAATTAAGCGAAAAAACCAAGTTCAAAGTTGGACCCAAAATTCACCAACTTTGGCGGGCCAGTACCCAAAAATTACGCTCAGGGCCGGAAAATCATATAGCAATTGAATATTGAACGACCCTGATCTGGGGGTTTTTTAGGCAAAAATAAGTGGGGGGGAAGAGTGGGTGGGGAAGCCCCCCCCCCAGTAGTGGGGGGGAGGTCCAAAAGTGGGGGGAAATAAAATGAGCTAAAAATGACAAAAATACAGTATAAATAGCCTGTTTTCCACATACACTGCTATAAGTATGCTTAAAAGTGCTCAAAAATCAAGTTTTAGCACCGAAAAAGGCGATTTTTGATCAAAAATTTCCGGCGAAGCCGGAAAAATTTTGAAAATTTTGACCAGAAATCCTAAAAATTTGGCAATTTCTGGGCACCTTAGGGTGAGTGGGGGGGAGCCCAAAAAAGTGGGGGGACCGAGTGGAGGGGGAAGAGGTCGAGTGGGGGGGACCCTAAAAGTGGGGGGCGCCCCCCCACCCCCCCGCCAGTAAAAAAACCCCAGCTGATATGTGTCCTATTCAGCCATATAGGCAGTATTGCCCCATGTATAGCCCAGTCTGACTTATTACGGCGCCTTTGAAGCATACTTTTTGGCCATTTTAGCGTTTTGGCCGATTTTGGCCCCCCGCCAAAAATTTTTTCCGGCTCTGGGAGGCATAAAAACTAGCCTATCGGCTTATTTTTGTTGCGTACTCCAAGAATATATATGGTTTTCATAGGCAAAAATTTTTCTATCTGTTGTTATTAAAGCTACAAAACCCCCTTACCAGACGTCAAAGCGGAGAACCGGAAAAAAACATCACTCTCGTAAGCGACTTTTGGCATAACTTTTTAACGGAAAGTGGTACGGGGATGAAACTTCAGGAACATACTAAACTCGACACGTACAATTTTTTGCGCACATAATCTGCGCAGGAATCTGCGCAGCTTCTGCGCAGCCTTGTTTTACACGGTCATTCGACCATTTTCACTCATATTATAGGGGTCGCTACCGCGACCCCTATGATATTCCCAAGCCAATCAAATCGTTTATAAACACTGATGCTTATATGCCAACCGTAAACTGTATATATGTTTGCCATTTTAGTCGCGTCAATATGAGCCCAAGAGAAACGTAGCGGCTCATATTAGCGTTTACATCTTGTCCTCTACTTATTTCGATGTTGGCTCATATTAAACATTTAAAATCTTGTCCTTGACACATTTAAATGTTGACCATCATAGCTCATATTAACTTTTTCATGCGACTGCAAGGAGCATTTTTCATACTTCTCCTCCGTCTAGTTTTTGGGAACGCTACCATAACTGTGGCAGCAGCAATCACAAATTCCCCATACCCAATAAGCTTTGCAAGCAAAATTTCAGCCTTTCAGCTATCTCCAGCAGCTTGAACCAGGAACTGGTTCAACTTTGAACCAGTTGAACCAGATCTGGCCAGCCATGGGTTAGATCAGCGAAGTAACACCACCAGTGAATTCCCCATGCCCAATATGCCTAATTAGCACTTTTCAAAATCCGCAAAGTGCCTTTATAGCTCATATTATGGGGGGCTCTCCGAGCTCCCCCATGATACAAGTTTTACTTTGAGAACAAGCATGTAGTAGTTGGTTTCATTGATCGAGGTACCGTATTATGCCAAACAGTGGCCCACCCAATAAAACGCCCGGGGGTGGGCGCTTTTTTGGATTTCTCAATGCTCACTTTCCTGACTTAGAAAACTAAAAGTTATTGAATAAAGTTGTCACTGTTTCAGCTATTGTAAGGCTTATAATCAATCTTCGGTTCTTTGGATAGACATATTATGAGCAATTAACACATGCCGAGCAGCTTGTCCGTAGAATTTATCGAATTTAGCGAAAATTGGCAAAGCTGTAATTATGGTTTATGTAAGACGGTTTCCAAAATATATACCATGGGCGTTTTTTCGGGGAGTGGGCGCTTTTTTGGATTACAAAAATCAAATCCGAAATTACCGATTCCGAAAAAACGCCCATGGGCCACTGTTTGGCATAATACGGTAGTTAAATAGAATTAAAACTCATATAAACGTGAAAGCAGGGGGTCTGGGGCATGGGCGCACCCAGGGGAGGGGTTTTGGGGGTTCCGACCCCTCCCTTTTTGTCCGATTTACCCCCCCGGAAGTTTTGTTGAGAAAGCAAAAACTGGGCTATTTCAATGCATAAAACTTAAAAATAGGAAAATGTTCAGGTTCGACCCCTCCCTTTTCAAAATCCTGGGTGCGCCCCTGGTCTGGGGGCGCAGCCCCCCATAAGTTGAGAATATTTTGCATTATAGGCATGAAAGCAATTTTTTCTGACTACTTTTTGCTGTTTCAAATTATTTTAGTTGTCTTCTGGCTGGCGCCATGATGGTTTCACCAGATAAGGTATAACTAAAGCTGATAAAATTCAAACTAAGTAACGCAACGCAGCTATGATAAAACTGGGATCTGGGGGCGGTAGCCCCCAGCTAAAAGCTAGAGCTCTTTTTGAAAAGTAGCCCCAGTTTGGTAATTTTAGAGCCATTTTGTGGAAAGCGGAACCGAAATTTGACTGAGCGTTTGTGCATGCATTTTTAAATTGCATTTTGTAAAAAAAAGTGTGCATACGCACTAGTGTTGGGCACCTGATATTCTTTCATATCCGAATATCCGCCTATTTTACGTTAACATATCCGGATGTCCTGTAACCCGCCTATTCGAAACCTAAGTTAAGAAAATTTTTTGATTTTGCAGTTAATGTTAATGTTAATGTAAACAGATATCCGGATATCCAGATATTTCTATCAAATCGGACATTATCCGGATATAAAAATGATCCAGGCATCCGGATATCCATTGTCCATCGTTAATATGCACAATAAAATGCCGAAAAACCATTATATATTTGAAAAATTTGGCGGCTAATGATCGTCTATTTATTAGAACTCAAGCGTAAACAGAAAGAAACGTCTACATAATTAAGTCAGCCAGCCTACCCCGCCCCGTGTGCTACCCTGAAAACACACAAAGAATGGTTAATTCGCGCCGAAGGCGCGAAAATTTTTGTTTTTCCTGCTTTTCCTCCTTTCTGCATCTTAATTTTTCTGACCTTCAAAACCTGACAGGGGGGCGGCCGCCCCCCCCCGCCCCCCCTTGGGTGCGCCCCTGGGCTGTGTTCTGTGTTGTATACTTTAACGCTAAGTAGGTTCAGGTTTCAGGTTCATATTTCGCATCATGTACGTAACGTTAAAAGCGGCAAGCGTACACTTGTGCGTATTTCTGTAAATATTTTAAGCTTTAGAAACTTTCTTCTGCACGACCTATATTTGCTATCCTGAACTGAACCCTGGACCTACATCCTGATTCCTGATCTCATCAACAATCCCGGCTCTGTTGCTGTTGTATATACGTATCATAGGGGTCGCGGTAGCTACGGTAGCTCGCTAGTTTTGCTCTGGCTGCTATTTTGACTTCAGCAACAAAATATGAATATGATTTTTTATTTGTTAAAATTTTAAGAAAAAATCACCCACCCCAGGACGGCTCAGAGGTCCGAATGGGAACTTCTATGTATTCCATGTAAACGTATGTATCGACAGCGCACGGTCAGGACATGGCATTGGGACAATATGGGGTGCCTAGGGTTTTCTCTTAGTATATAAATAGCTGCTGAAATTCGAACTTTGATCATGATAAAGCGCCCCCCATAAATTTTGGCGTAAAAATAAGCCAGGGTCGGGCGACGTGGAGAGGCGAGAGCCGTAGAACAAGCAGCAGGGATTGCGACATTTTCAAAGTATTCGCAAATATGTATGCGCACCTGCTGAATTTCTCATACGTACGTTTTCCATTCATTTCACAGATTGTAATCTGCTTGCGGACGCCCTTCAAAACTTCCACATTCTTGTGGAAATTAAACAGGAGGACAATATTTATTAATTAGAACTTAGTTTTTCTGAATAGTTCACGCTGTATTGCGCAATTTTGACATTATAGGTAGCGTTCGCTTGGCTCGCGCTGCGCGGTCCCCCTGATTTTGCTTGCGCGCTGCGCGGTCCCCCCTGAAATTAGGGTGTACCTGGTACACCCTCAGTACACCCCTTGCGCATGTATGAGGGGTTTTGGGGGTTCCGACATCACCCTTTTTATCCGATTTACCCCCCGGAGTTTTTGCGGAGAACGCAATCACTGCGCTAGTTTCAATGCATAAAACTAAAAAATAGGAAATTATTTCAGGTTTGACCCCTCCCTTTTCAAAATCCTGGGTGCGCCCCTGTGCGCATGTATGAATATTCACTTAAAAATCAATAAAACTTAACTGGGTTTTCGTCGAAAAATTTAGGCCAAATGGCCTCAACGGCCAAAATTCTTTAGGCCATCTTGCTTGTACTTGTACTTGGTCACCATCATCTTCGCCACGAAGACATCGGTGGCCTCTGGTTAGCGTAAGAGCTGATCTCCTTCCACTGAGCTCTGTCCGTTGCTAGGGTCTTTACAGTGTCGTTCCAGTCGAAGCGACCAATAGAGTATAAAGCCATAGGACTTCTCAGGTCGTTGTGAACATTTTGCTCCCAGGTTTGGCGTGGCCGGCCTCGTCTCATCCTCCAACCTGGTGGAATGGCGGCAAAGAATGATCTTTTTGGAAGACGTCTTTCATCCATTCGAGCAACGTGGCCAAGCCATTTCAGGCGGTTCGTTCGCAACCGAGATTCCATTGGGGTTCTGTTCCCAGCTCGTTCTCTAAGTTCGGCGTTGCTTATGCGATCCTCCCGAGATAAGCCCAGAATACGACGGAGACAGCAGTTCTCAAACACGTCCAGTTTGCGGGTGTCAGCTTGACGAAGGGGAGTAGTCTCAAGCCCATAAAGCAGTACTGACATCACCATACTGTCAAAGACCCTCAGCTTGGTGCGCATTGAAATTTCCCGACGGCGCCACAGGTATTTGCCAAGCTGATTGAACACACTTAGGGCCTTGCCAATTCTGCAGTTAATTTCTGTCGTTGGGGAACCATCTGCCGTAATTTGGCTACCGAGATAGGGAAACGCATCAACTCCTTCAATAACATCATTCCCAACCGTTAGGTCATCAATGAGAGCAACTGACGATATGTACTTGCATTTTGCGGAGTTTAATTTCAGCCCAATAGGTTCACTATGCTGTACAACGTTGTTGATCAATCGCTGCATATCGTTTGCATTCGCCGCCAGCATTGCGATGTCATCGGCATATTCCAAGTCGGCAACCATGTCGTTTTCGCTGATACTTACACCGTCTTCTGGCTGGACACACTTCGACATGACTCGATCTACTGCGAGAAGGAACAAGAGTGGAGAAAGCACATCTCCCTGTCTTACACCGGTTGTTACAGCAAACGGCTCGCTTAGCTCACCGTAAACACGCACTCTCGTTGTTGAGTCATTGTACATGTTCCGAATCAGGTTAACGTAAGTAGCTGGAACGCCGCTGGCAGCTAGAAGCTTCCACAGTGTGTCTCTATCAACACTGTCAAAGGCGGCGGAGAAGTCAAGAAAAGCAGCAATAGTGGGCTGGTCGTATTGGTGGCGACGTTCAAGGATCTGACGGAGGGCAAAAATCTGATCAATCGTTCCACGACCTTTACGGAAGCCTGCCTGATTTTCCCTGGCAGTAGAGTCCAGTTCAGAGGCCAGTCTCTCCAAAATGACAATTGATAAGATCTTGCCGGCAACCGGAAGTAGCGAGATTCCCCGATAACTTTTGCACAGGCGCTTATCTCCCTTTTTATACACAGGAATCAGAATAGCTTCCTGCCATTTTTTCGGTGTCTTCTCGTTGCGCCACACTGACTCAAACAGTTCAGTTAATTTCGGAGCTATGATATGGGCAGCAGCCTTGTAGATCTCGGCCGGGAGTCCATCCGGTCCGGCTGCTTTCCCCCGTTTCAAGGCGCTGATAGCCTTAAGGATTTCCTCCTGGGTCGGTGGGTGGGTGGCAATTCCGTCGTTCGGCTGGATATTGTTTGCTAGCACCTCTAGCTCAGCATCAGGTCTTCCGGGGGCGGGTCGATTTAGCAGCTGTGAGTAATATTGTGCCCACTGTCGCAGTCTGTCCGGTTTCGAGCGGATAGCTCGGCCATTGTCATCCAATATGGACTCACTGACCGTAGCTCTGCGGCCAGTAGCATCTCTCAATAAAGAAAATAGCTTTCTGGAGTTGCCGCATGCGGCAGCTCGCTCCATATTTTCCGCTGCCGTTCTCCACATATTTTCTCGGTCAGTTTTCAGGCTTGCACGTAGTCTTTTAGTCAATTCCTTCCTTTTCCTTGGATTAGGGGCATTCCGCTTCTGATCTGACAGGGACATAGTTGATTCACTCAAAGGAATTGCCCGTGGTTTGGGATGTCGGTAGCCCAGGACTTCTTTGGCAGTCTCATGCAGAGCTGTTTCCATACAGCTCCAGCCATTGTTTGGATCTTCCATGCTGCCAAGCAAGCTGAACCGGTTGGTCAATTTGATAGCAAAGTTGTTGCGTACAACGCTATTGCCAAGCAGTTCAACGTTAAGTTTCTTCTGGCACGAATAGCGTTGTTGCGAGGCTCTCAACCGCAGTCTAATTCGACTTAGCACCAGCTCATGATCGCTGGGCAAGCTGGTCCCGCGTCGGACTCGCACATCCTGAACTGAAGAAGCCCATCTTTGACGGACTAGTATAAAGTCAATCAGCTTGCTTGAGTTCCCAGCATTACTGTACCAGGTGAAACGGTGACTGGGCTTGTGCTGAAAGTAGGTGTTCATTACTTTCAGTTGGTAGTTAGCAGCAAAGCTAACTAGGCGCAGACCATTGTCATTCATACTTCCACTGCCAAAGCGCCCGATGGTATGTTCCCACCCAGATCTATCCATGCCAACTTCCGCATTGAAATCGCCGCAAATGATCAGCATGTCGGATCTGGGGCAGTTCTGAACCGTGTTACTGAGCTGGTGGTAGAAGGAATTCTTGGACAGAGGGTCCGACACCTCAGTCGGAGAGTAGCAGGCTACCACAGACACGTTTTGGAATTGGCCTCGGAAACGCGCAACCATTATCCTTTCACTGATGGATTCAATATTTATAGTTGCCTTTGCTACTTTTTCCGAGATAGCTATAGCAACGCCCTCCGTCTTGTTTGTGGCATGCCCACTGTGGTGTATTGTGTAGGTTTCGTTGTCGGCTCTGATACGCACTGACCCGATGTTAGGGATTCTCGCTTCGGTGATGCAGGCTATATCTATTCGCAGATTCTCTAAATCGCGCACAAGTAGATGTTGACGGTCAGGTGACGATATGCTGTTCACATTCCAGGTGGCTAGTCTCGTTTCAACATTAGTGGTTATTATCCGAGGATCGTCTTCAGACAGCAAATTAAGGAGACGATTAGTTATAGATTGGTCTTCTTCTGTAAAGCCTTCGAAGTTACTGGTTGTAGAAAGATTGAAAATATCCATATAGCATAAAGCCTCAGGGAAAAAGAAGGGACCGCCAAGTGGAGCCCTGGAACATCTTGGCTACCCAAGGTTTACATACCCCGCTAGGGACTGAACTTTTCTCGTCAGTCATTCATCCTTTCGGCACAGGGTCGACCAAGGATTGAGGATCACCATCATACAGCTAACCAAAGGATACTCGGCTAGGATACAACCGCACGTCGCCACTGCGCAGCCGGACTTTTGTTCGTGGTTTGTCACCCACTAGTCTCACGACCGGTTATAGCGCCGGTTACCCGCTGGATACCCACCATCAAAGAGACAGCTCAGCATTTTGTGAGAGGTACGGTTTGAGACTTACCGCACCCCACCGGCTCCTTCGATGGTGAGGGGCATCGACTCATAAATTTAGGCCATGGCCTAAAAAAATCATGAGCGTAGGTATACCTGGGGGTGGGGGGGAATACTCCCCACAAATGGAAAAGTGCCGACCCCCACCTCGAAATTTTGGAGGCAGACCCCACCCTCAAATTGTCAAATCTCAGACCCCACCCACGATAGGTGTGCCACCTGTTTGGGTTGAGGGGGGAGTAGAAGGTCCAAATTTAGCTTGGGGGACCCACCAACCAAAATCCGAAATTTGGGGGGAGGACCCCCATAAACTGTACCCAAGTTTTTTAGCTAAAAATGCTCCTTTTTCGATGTACAGTACATTAAACGTACTCATAAGCTTCTGCCAATAGTTCTGCCAATAGCTACCCCCCCAACCCCCCCACCTTACACCCATGGGCAGCCCAGCCCCAGCTCTTTTTTCCACCCGCCCCCAAAACCTTTTGGGGAGACGTCCATAGGTGAAATTGGGGGGGGGGGTAAGCCCCCATTTTTCCAAACCCCCCCCCCCAGAAATTTTTGGGGGCCCCCGCTACCCCCCCAACTGGGGGGGGGGGAGGGTAAGTCGCGAAAATTTTGGGCAGGTTTAGGGCAAATTTTGCAAAAGTTTTCAAAAAAGTCCAAATTTTTGGCTTACCGTGTTTATTATTGCGACAAATACACGTTTATAACGGTTATATGGACTTCTAGACTCAATATTGACCTTATTCTGGACTCAGAAACATGTTGGCAATCAAGTTTTCGAGTTTAAGAACACTGTCTAATGCATAGGGGTACCTTGAGAAAACGTTGGGGGAGGGGGTAGCCGAAATTAGGGTGGGTGGGGTCAGCCGTTTTGAGGTGGGGTGTCCGGAAAAATCGAATTTGGGGGGGGGTAAAAACTTTTGGTCAAAAATTTAGAAAAAATTCACAAAATTTGCTAAAACAGCGTTATTTCCAACTTAAAATCAACAATATTTCTTTATTTTTGCTCATTTATTCGAAAAAACTTAGATTTTCTGCAAACATTTCGAATTTTTGCTAATTTTGAGGCAAAATTTTCAAAATTTTGAGGGTGGGGTCAGGCAAATTTGGTGGGTGGGGTCTGGGATTTGGCCATTTGGGGGTGGGGTCTGCCTTTAAAATTTCGAGGGTGGGGTCGGCACTTTTCCATTTGGGGGGGGGGTTCCCCCACCACCACCCCCCTCCCAGGTACACCTAAATATGGTCTAATGTTAAAATTACTTCATGATTTCATGTTTTTCGGCATTAGCAATGGCTGAAATGCGATTTTTGGCATAAAAATAGATAATTCCTGGGGAGGGGGGCCCCCAACCCAAATCCCCGTTACACTTACGGAGACGCCCTCCCCCCCCCCGACTGGGGGGGGGGGTTGTCATAGGTGAACCAGGCTACAGCTTACGCCCTGTGAGACCCCCCACGGAGAGGCCAGGCCAGACCCCCCCTCCCCCTATCCGGCTTCAACTACTCCCCCCCCCCCCAAGCCGAGCTCAAACCCCCCTCCCCCATAGTTTCCTTAGGGGGGGATCCCCCCCCCCTCAAAATTTTCGACCAAATTTACCCCCCCCCAGATTTTTGGACTCTCTCCCCCACTTTTGGCTACCCCCCGAACCCCCCCCCAACGATGTTTGGACCCAAAAAGCTAGCTAAATTTGGTCGATAAATGGTCATTTTTTGAAATATTTTTCTAAAATTTTGGCCTAAAACCGCTTTAAAACGGTGCAAAAACGCCTAAAACGTTAAGAACAAGCCTTATTTTGATGAAAAAAGGGCTAAATTACAGAAAATTTTGCATTTTTTGGCCATTTTTCGAAATTTCTGAGGTCCGAATTCTGGGAGGGGGGTACCCCCCATCACATTTCGAAGGTCGGCCAAGATTTACCCCCCCCCCAGACCCAAAGTTCCAGGGAAACTATGCCCTCCCCCCCCTAAAACTGGGTCCAAACCAAGTAAAACATTTTTGCTATTTCTGAAAATTTTAGGAAAACATTTGAAAAAATGGATGTAAATCAGCTATAAACAGCTAAAGATGGTTATTTATAGCAATTAAAAGGTAACATAAGCAATTATAATATATATATGTTCACAACAGGCCCGCACCCAGGATTTTGAAAAGGGGGGTCCAAGGTCAAACGCAAGGGGGGTCTGCCCCCCAGAAGTTGAAGAATTTTTGCATTTTTGCCAAAAAACAGTACATTGGACGTTTATTTCTTTCAAAAAGGAAATGTTCGCGCCGAAGGCGCAAAATTTTTTTATAAATAGCTGTTTTTGCCGTAAAAATATCAAAAATTTTCCATTTTGTCATCCCAAAAGGGGGGGTCTAGACCCCTTGAACCCCCCTGGGTGCGACCTTGGTTCACAATCTGGCCTAATTTAGGCATATTTTAGCACAAATTTGTCAATTTTCAAGCCCTCTTTTCCATAGGTGTACCACCTGTTTGGGTTGGGGGGGGGGGGGGAGTAGAAGGTCCAAATTTGGCTCGGGGGACCCCACCAAAATCCGAAATTTGGGGGGGGGCCCTAAACTGTACCCAATGTTTTTTTAGCTAAAAATGCTCCTTTTTCGATGTACAGTACATTAAACGTACTCAAAAGCTTCTGTCAATAGGGGAAATATGCGAAAATAGGGCTTTAAAATTGACAAATTTGTACCAAAATATGCCTAAATTAGCCCAGATTGTGGTTTATAATTGCGTATATTACCTTTTAATTGCTATATATATATAACCATCTTTAGCTGTTTATAGCTGATTTACATCCATTTTTCTAATTTTTTTCAAAAATTTTCAGAAATTGCAAAAAAATTTTTCAAAAATTTTGCATTTTTACTTGGTTTGGACCCAGTTTTAGGGGGGAGGGGGTTTGAGCTCGGCTTGGGGGGGAGTAGTTGAGGCCGGGTAGAGGGGGGTGGGGGGTCTGGCCTCGCCGTGGGGGAGGGCGTCTCACAGGGGGTAAACTGTAGCCTGGTTCACCTATGCTCTTTTCGCACATGAAAACTATTGACAGAAGCTTTTGAGTACGTTTAATGTACTGTACATCGAAAAAGGAGCATTTTTAGCTAAAAAAACTTGGGTACAGTTTAAATAGGGGGGTCTCCCCCCAAATTTCGGATTTTGGTGGGGTCCCCCATAGGTGTACCAGGCTACAGTTTACTCCCTGTGAGACCCCCCCACGGAGAGGCCAGACCCCCACCCCCCACCCTATACCCGACTCGACTACCACCCCCCAAGCCGAGCTCAGACCCCCCCCTACCCCGCTAAAATGGGGTCCAAACAAGAGAAAAAATTCTGAAAACATTGTCTAGAAACAGTTAAAAACGCTAAAAAATAGGTTTTAAAACGCAATACGAGTGGTTTTTTATCAAATTTATGTCGAAAATAGTCGATTTTATGTCAAAAAAGGACCATTTTTAGCTGAAAAAAATTGGGTACAGTTTGGGTAGTTTTTTTTGAAAATTTCCGATTTTTGAGACCCCCCGATCCAAATTTGGACCTTCTACTCCCCCCCAACCCAAACAGGTGGTACACCTATGGGGATAGTCGCGCCGAAGGCGCGAAAAATCGCCAAAATTTGGGTATATAAATTTTGCAAAAATTTACAACAAAGTCCAAAATTTTGACTTAAAGTGTTTATTATTGCGAGAATTACACGTTTTCACCTGTATTATGGACTTTCTGACTCAACATTGACCTTATTTTGGACTTGAAAACATGTTGGCAATCAAGTTTTCGCGTTTACATACATACGAACATACACATACATATTACACACATACGAACACTTCATGAATTGCGCAGGAGGGGGGCGGATACTCACAACCATTCATTCATTCATCATTCAGTTTAGATCCACTGTCTAATGATAAAATTACTTCATGGTTGAATGTTTTTTGGCATTAGAAACGGCTGCAAAGGCGATTTTTGGCATAAAAATAGAAAAAGTTTTTGGGGGCGGGTTGGGGGGTCTCTAGAGGGGGGCCCCCAAAAAATTTTGGGGGGCCTCCCCCACCCCAAATCTCCGTTACACCGATGGACCCTTCCCCCCATAGGTGTACCAGGCATAGGTGTGTTAGGGGGGAGGGGGGGTGGGGGGGGACCCCACCCCCCAAATGGAGGGGCCGCCAACCCCCCCCCCTAAAAAATTGTTCCAACCCCTCCCCCCAAATCGGCCTTCGGCCGACCCCCCCCCCCCTAAAAATTTTCAAACCCCTACCTAAATTTTTGAAAATTTTTAGCCGAAAATTTGAAATTTTTCGAAAAATATATGAAAATAAGCGAAAAATTTCTAAAGTTTGCTTAAATTAAGCTAAAATCGCTAAAAATTGCTTAAAATGGAGAAAATTTTTCAGTTTTTGGACGAAAAACAGATTTTTCGCTGACCCCCCCCCCCTCGAAAATTTTTTTACCCCTCCCCCCAAATTGACTTTTTGGCGAATCCCCCCCACCCCTTTTTCGCCAAACCACCCCTCCCCTACTTTTTTCAAACCCCCTCCCCCACTTTTTTCGCCAGCCACACCTATGGCAGTGGCGGCGCCGGGGGGGGGGGGCCCGGCATAGGTGTGGCTGGCGAAAAAAGTGGGGGTGGGGGTTTGAAAAAAAAGTAGGGTGGGGGTTTGGCAAAAAAGGGGGAGGGGGGTCGAGAAAAAGTCGATTTGGGGGGAGGGGTAAGAAAAATTTTCGAGGGGGGGTCGGCGAAAAATCGGTTTTTCGCTAAAAAACTGAAAATTTTTCTCAATTTTCAGCTATTTTTAGCGATTTTTAAGGTAATAAGGCGAATTTTAGCAATTTTTCGCTAATTTTTTGAAAATTTTCGAATTTTTGGCTAAAAATTTGCAAAAATTTAGGTAGGGGGTTGAAAATTTTTAGGGGGGGGTCGGCCGAAGGCC
This sequence comes from Trissonchulus latispiculum, assembly GCA_030248195.1. Lineage (NCBI taxonomy): Eukaryota > Metazoa > Nematoda > Enoplea > Enoplida > Ironidae > Trissonchulus > Trissonchulus latispiculum. The sequence goes on from JASAND010001022.1 coordinate 64,345, forward strand.
GATTTGGGGGGAGGGGTAGAAAAAATTTTTTAGGGGGAGGGTCTGCGACCCCTCCATTTGGAGGGAGGGGTACCCCCCCCCTAACACACCTATGGGCCCCGGGCCCCCCCCTTTGCGATTTGGGCCCCTCCCTTTGGGGTGTCGGGCCGGGCCCCCCCTTGAAAAATTTTTCAGCTGTTTATATGCATAATTTGAGTGTTTTTAAGAAATGTTTTATAAAAATCCTCAAATTTTTCCAAAAAATCGAAAAATTTTTGCTAATGTGAGAAAATTTTTGGAAAATGAAGGTAAAATTGGGCAAAAATTTTGGATTTCCCAAAAAAAAGGATTTTTGGGTCCCTTCAAAAAATCCTGGCGCCGCTGCCCGCTACTGACCTATGGTTACACCTATGCCCACAAGGAGTAAGAAAATTGCCCAAAAACTAGGTTTTACGACTAAAATTTCCAAAACTTTTCCGGCTTCGCCGAAATTTTTAACTTAAAATCACTATTTTTTGCACGTTTTTGCTAAAAAATAGCTGTTTTTTGTTAAAAAATGGCAAAAATCGCTTAAAAATCGCCTTCAAAAGTACCCCTAAGAAAAATCGCTCTCACAAGGGGTACCCAAATTTGCTTCCACAAGGGTCAGTGAAATTTGGCATCCTGTTCAGGTATATATGGGCCAGACCCCCACTCCCCCATACACGACCTCGCTCGACTACTCCCATAGTTTCCCTGGAACTTTGGGTCTCGGGGGGGTAAATCTTGGCCGACCTCCAAAATGTGTTGGGTGAACCCCCCCAACCCCCCCCCCCAGAATTCGGACCTCAGAAATTTCGAAAAATGGCCAAAAAATGCTAACTTTCCTGTAATTTAGCCCTTTTTTCATCAAAATAAGGCTTGTTCTTAACGTTTTAGGTGTTTTTGCACCGTTTTAAAGCGATTTTAGGTCAAAATTTTAGAAAAATTTTTCACAAAATGACCATTTTTCGACCAAATTTAGCTAACTTTTTGGGTCCAAAAATCGTTGGGGGGGGGGGTTCGGGGGGGGGGTAGCCAAAAGTTGGGGGAGGGTAAGTCAAAAAATATGGGGGGGGGGTAAATTTGGTCAAAAATTTTGGGGGGGGTTACCCCCGCCCAATCCCCCCCCCCCCAAAGGAAACTATGACTACTCCCCCCGCAAATCCGAGCTCAGACCCCCCTCCCCCCCCCAACCCCTAAAATTGGGTCCAAACAAGAGAAGAAATGCTAAATTTTTGCAAAAATTTTTGCAATTTTTCAAAAATTTTCTGAAAACATTGTCTAGAAGCAGTTAAAAACCCTAAAAAATCTATTTTAAAACGCCATACGAGTGATCTTTTATTAGATTTGTA
>JASAND010001023.1:0-23475 GCA_030248195.1 Trissonchulus latispiculum
CGTAGATGAATACGATACATGTATATAGTAAGCAGAGCAGACTTTTGTTGTATGCATAGTTGATAGTTCACCGTAAATTTGTATAAAACGGAATTATTTATAATTCCTAAAGCGGAATAATACATATATAATTCCGTTTTATATATTATATACAAATTTGCGGTGACACACATATAGTTGGTATTAATTTAGGTAAGCGAATGCGAGCTATAGTCAAATAGACTCAACGATATATATGTAGGAGAGTTTTCTAAGATAATGAAGTGTCAAACTTTAAACAGGATAGATTTTTCTCTGGTTATACATAACATATACCTGGGAACAATATGTGCATCACAGCGGTTCGTACTTGCCTTTTTCATTTTGCGTTTTGATTGAATCCCCACGGTTTTGTGATATTAAATCAACAGAAAGAAATAACTCTTACGACGACTAATACGTACGTGTATATATATATATATATATATATATATATATATATATATATATATATATATATATATATATATATATATATATATATATATATATATATATATAGTATATGCTGGAGATGCGCACTGGCCGGATTTTTCGGCCCGACCCGGCCCTCTTAAAAATTTCACTGTGCCTGGCCCAGCCCGTTTGAAAAATTTTTCGGCCGGCCCGACCCGCAAGCTGACAAAATCCGCAAAACCAAGCAAATTTCTAAAATTTTACTAAAAGTATTTTACAGGAATGTTCACAGAAAAACAATCACCCCGAAAATTCACAAAAAAACAATCGCCCACCTAGACGGCTAACAACAAGCCGCAGTCAGAAAATTTTTTCCATGGTAATAGCCACAAGTCCCAACCTTAACATAGGTTAGTTTGGCTGCCGAGACCCAACTCCTCCGACTAGGGTGCCCAAAATAGTCGACCCACCCAAAATCGGACCCTCGGACAACTCTGGACCAAAATTGAAATTTTCGCTGGTACTCACTACGGACTTTACGCAGCTACCCCATATTATGCATAGCTCTAAGCTATCCAACCATATATATTGGATTCTGCCATGTCCCCCGGCTTCGCCACCGGGGGTTGATTTTGTTTTTGTGAACAAATCCACAAAAGAAAAATCACTATCAACTTTATGTAAAAAGCATTTCTGGGGCAATCGCTTGGGTAATACTCATGCTGATGATGAATTTTTATCAGGAACTGTAATAATAGTGTAAAGCAACAAGTAATTCTTTCACGTGAACCTATGAACCTTTTAGGTAGTCTGCACAAAACTGGAATTTAATGATCTAGAATTTACACTATAGACAAATCTTACTTATATACCCACTTCAAAAGTTCAAAAGATGTTAAAATCATCTAATGTATAAATAAAATCTCTGTTTTTGATAAAAGTTTGTCAATTTCGTTAGCATATATTTAGTACCGAATCCAAAAGCGAAGCGGGTTCGATTAAAGGATAGAAACAAGGAAAGAAATGCTTTACAGTTCGAGAAATTATTTTATTCCAAGTTTTAAACTTACTCTAACTTCAGAAGATTAGGATATATACTTATTATGATATGAAAACTATTAAACCAGTCAACAAACCAGATTTAGACTGGCTGTTAAATTCTAGAATTTTTTTGTGCTAAAAAGTGTATATACATAAAGATAAATTAATTTTCAACGATTTTGTTTACCAAAACAAGATTTCATTTAAAGTTTACTATTTTTGTGTTTGCAGATTTTTCTTCTATAAGAATCAAATTTTTTTAGCCGCCACTTTCGTTTTTTGAAGGCGCATTCGTTTACAAACTGTTTTTAAAATTGCAATGCTTCCAACTGGGTACTAGATGGATAATTTTGATCCATGGACAAGTTTTATTCTAACTGTTTGTTTATAGGTGAATGCTTCTCTCCCTGTATAACGTTGTGAGAAATGGAATTGGAACTTTGACTTGCTCCCGTTCCCTTTTTACTTTACTGTAAGGGGATAAGTTCAGAGTTTTCGATTGTCTTGATTGATTAGATTGGTAGTTAGTTTGACCACAGATGAACATTGAAGCTGAAAACAGCCAATTGCAACACATTTGCGGTCGAGCGGCTGAGATGTACGTACATAGAAAATAATGCATCAAATTGGACTTGTTGTTGCTAGTTAGAAAGAAAATTTTTGGATGATATCAAAGAAATCTCCTCTGAGAAAAAGTGGGCAGGTTTAAATAATTTGAGAGATTCAGCTGGCCACTGGTTCTGGCAAACAGACCTCCATTTATACTGCCTAGCTTTATTTTTGACTGAGATTGTAGTGAAAACTTAGAAATGAACAGTGAACATGCCTATATGTAGCATATATATAGGTTGCAATAAAAGTATTAAAACTCCAAACTTAATCTTAGAAACAAACTAACTTTTAAGATTTATAAAGTGAAGAAAAAACTATTTTTTTCTACAAATCTTGCACTAGAAATGACTATATATTATGCAAACATTAACAATATTTAGGATTAACATTATATACATATATGTCGGTGTCGTCTGTGAATTTATGCTTATTTCTAGTTTAGTGTTTTGTAGTTTATAGTTATGTGTATATATGTAGTGTGGGTATGGTGGTATATGTACGAGGCAATAGTTATATGTGCACAATTGATGGAGATTTCATCGCTCCCTACACCATAGATAAGGTGACTATTTCAATTCATGTGATTTCAAGATGACCAATTAAACACTTCCTGTATACCTTTATATGAATAATTTTTAACAGTAAATTTTGTGGAAAAATCCTTCAAATCAAATGTAAAGCTGGTCTAAATCTATGTTGACTTTTTGGACCTGTTTAAATATAATAGTAACAAAGGGGAAGTAAACACTGCTATAAACCTTTACATAAATGCGCACCGAAAAAAATGCCTCAAGTGCCTTACAGAACATTTCTGTGGATCGTGGAACTTATTTAATTAGGGAGGGTACAGAATATTGTCCGGCTTCTATCTTTCTCTTCTTTGGGTGCCTAAGTATAGATGTAGGGACAGCAATAATTAAGGTTTACATTTGTAATTAAGATAATCTCTAATTAGTGAACGGCATCACCTCTCGTACCCTCGCTCCTCCTAAAAAGTCAATATCTCCTCAGGAACTATGGTAAGTTGAAAAACAAAGGCAACCCTTGAACTGTACGTAAAAAGATGACAGAATTGCATAATTTTAATATGTAATCTCAAAGAATTAATTTTGTGTGGTTTTTTCTTGAGTTTTTGTGATTGATTTATTCAATCGAACAATTTTTTCTGACATTTACGCATTTATGCAGCTTTTTTTCTGAATCCTATTCTTGTTCCTAATCATAGTTCAGCTTTATGCTGGATGACTTCAAATTGGCATTCTTTGAAATTGATCTGAAACAAATTCCATTTCTTTTCACTGAAAACTTCTTGTCATTTTTCCTGTCTTTCCGCTTTTTCCTTCCCTTTCTTCTTGACATGATCAAACAGGCGTGTTATGAAGTTGGGATTTCCTGAAACTGAGTCTGTGGGAAAAGTTACAGACTATGGAAAATAGCAGCTACATATATAATATATACGTATACATATTTCGGTTTAATGTTTATAGGTTTTATTTTTTAGACTATTACGTGTGCGCATGCTAATCTTACGTAGATTGCAGTTAATTTTGTTTATCCTGTGCAAAAGCCAAAAGTGTGTAAAAAGATTATAGGTAAAACATCAGCCAACGGCGTGACAAGTCTATGACAACTTGAATGTGGGCATCTCTCAGCGCAAACATTTTGCATTTGGTTACAGTTTGTGTGTCCTGTTTTTTCTACTGTGTCGTGTATTTTCAGTTATTTTCATTTTTCTTTGTTTTTCTGTTTCTATAGGAGGACGGTTCCGGTGTAGTGGCGGACTTTGGTCTGATCCAGTTGCAGGGTGCCAAGAAACTTCGACGTCTCACGGTTGTCGGTTCTCCCTATAATATGGTACGTATGCATCCTACTCTGCTAGCGTTCAATTATTTTTGATGGGAAAATCTTGGGGGTGCATGTCGGATTTGGGGGGGGGATGGGGACATTTTTTTCGAGAAATGTATATAAATGGCTATTGTTTGTCTGCTGAGCTACAGATTAACACTATCGTACGTACATTGCTTCAATTTAAGTGTGAAGTTTTCAAATATAACGAACGATTTTAGTTTTTCCATTATCGATTTTCTAGGCTCCGGAAATGCTGCGTGAGGGTCAGTACGACGAGCGAGTGGACGTGTTCTCCTTTGGAATCACGCTCTGCGAGATGATCGGGCGGGTAACCAACTCAGTTTAATTTAATTTTATTTGTTCATTTCCCCCTAATTAGTCTCTTGAATGATGATTGGTATTGTAGTCAGTGGTTGTCGTTGTGTTGGACTTGTTGTGTGTCTTGTTTGCAGGTGAGCGCTGACCCCGACGTGATGCCGCGAGATCGCGACTTCGGGCTGGACCGAGGTCTCTTCGTCTCCGAGTTTTGTCGCGGCTGCCCGACACCCTTCTATCAGATAGCCTTCCGATGTGCCAGTGTCTCTCCCAATCAACGGTACGTTCCTCCTTTCAATACCTACCAACCCTGGGTTCATTCTGCTGGGGGGGGTGCATGGATAAACTTCTTTTCCCCCTTTAAAAATCACGAAAGTGGATGCTGGTCCTTCTGATACTAACTGTTGTCCCGAAAACATAGTGCTAAGAACTTTTTCCTTTGGGGATGCTGTGGGGTTAGGGTTGTGCCACTAAGAAATTTTTGGGCCTTACTGATTTCTCTGTTCGGGCCGAGCCCGAGCCCGGCCCGAAGCTCAAGGCACGAGCGGCTCGAACCGATTCACAGCTCGAACAGCCCGAGCGGTTGGAACCGAGCCACGGCCCGAACGGACCGAGTTGCTTCAGAACTTGGAAAAGAGTACTTAACTTATTGATTAATTATCAAAGTAAGCTAAAAATATTTGAAAAAATAAAATAAGCTATTTAAAGCATGTACAAATATTTACATATTCAGAAACGTAAATATCTTAAACAGGTATATTTCGATAATTTAAACTTTTGTTTTTGATTTTGAGTATTTGAATAATATATATTTGAAATATTTATTTTATTTTTAAAACATTTAAAGAGCGCATTGCATTTTTCAAAAATTTGTAGCTGGCCCGAGCCGAGCACAACCCTAGCTGGGTTGGGCTGAAACGTTCGATGGGCAAGGAAAATGTGTCAAGATTTCACTTATTTGCTTTATTCTCTAACTACTTTGCTTTAGTTATACGAGTACGAAAGCGTATATACCCTTTTTAATACATGAAAAGTCGCTTCGTCTTCTGTCGTTTGCACTGCACAATTATTGGTATATACCTGATTCAGGCGTATAGTTTTCAGTAATCTTTGTTTCTGTTGTTGTGTTGTTGTAGACCGTCTTTTTCCCAGACTCGGGACTGGTTGAATGAACTGTTGGGCCTTCTGCTCACTGTTCCCCCGACCACAGCTCCCACGCCCGTGACCAACCAGTCGCGACCGCCTTCCCTACGACGGACTACTGACGACCCCTACGACGTTCCCTCTTGTATTGTGAACGGTGGGGACACGGGCAGCACAGGCGAGTTCCTACTTCCCACTTCCTGTCCTAGAGCTGCCATCTCCACCTCATATTCGTATGATGGTGCGAGTGTTGAGGATGCTCTGTCGGATTTGACCTCGACTACCACAACCGGTGATGATTCGGGCAGGGGGGACCTGTCGCCTACTTCCTCCACCTCCTGTGGACCGCCCCTGTTCCCCCCTCATTCCATGACGGACGGCCCGTGCCCAGAGTCCATCAATGGCTCTGTCCACCGTCTGTCCAATGGGACAGCCCCTCCAGTTTGTAATGGACAACGCTCTTCGGCTACGGTTACTCCTCTACCCTCGTCTGTACAGAATGGTGGTGCGGACCCGGACAGCCGGTTTGTCTTTGCTCAGGAACGGTCGCCCGGCCTCCTGTCCTCCGCTCGATACTGTGATTTTGTGAACGGTCTGGGTGGTTCCAGTAGTCTGGCGGGCGCCAACGGCTGTTTCTCCTGCAGTCCAGACCAGTTGACGCCTCGCGATGCCGTCAGACTGTGGCAATCTCCGCCCCTGAACGGAGACTGTACCCTGACGACCAGTGGTGGCACCTGTGGAGGGGTGGATCGTAAATTTTCCACCCTACTCCGAGCCATCGAGCAGTATGTGGCTCCACCCCGACCCGATGAGGGGGAAGGCGGGGCCCCCCTTCTGCCGCCTCCGTTTCGCTGTTCCAGCCCTGAAGCCGTCCTGGCGAGTCGAAGACACTCCAGAGCTTGCAGTAGTCCCCTGGTGATCAAGAAACGAGCTCATACCTTGCCTCATCCATCCTGAGATGATGGCAGCGGTTTTTTTGGTTTGTCAATTTGGCCTGAGGGGCCCTGGCTTCTTCCTACGGGGGGCAGAAATCTTCCCAGAATCCCCCCAGGATTCGAGCTTTCCCCCCAGAGCCCAAAATTGCCCAAAATGTGGGGTTTTTTAACGTACATTTCCAAAAAATTTTCCGGCTTCGCCAGATTTTTAGTCATTTTTTGGCTATTGTAATGACAAATTTAAGCTAAAAATGGCCCAAATCCGTTATCCGGCAGGTGCACAAATATTCATGCAACGTGACTGCACAGCTTCAAAATTTGTGCAGAATTAAATTTTCAACTAAATAGCGATACCTTCATAACGTTTATGTGAGGTCAAAGTTATGCAGGAGCCGATACATGCAAGAACCGTTAATGTCTTAATCCAAAATTCGGCAGGTTACTGAATTGTCATTATATGTTTGTGCAGTACAAAAATTTCTTCATTCCCGAAGGGCCTTGTGCATTTCTGGGGAAATCCTACACCCACTTACGACATTTTCACTGACTGTACACAATCTAACTTCATCATTCCCGAAGGGCCCTGTGTATTTAACAAAAAATGCCACCCGCAGTCGAAACCTCTTCTTCACTCACTATGCACAATCTAACTTCTTCATTCCCGAAGGGCCCTATGCAATTTTATAAAACCTGATTAATGCATGCTGCAGATAAACCCCGTCTTAAATCTTTAATACTGTGTGTCACTAAAGCATTTCTCAATGTTTTATGCTAGCAGTCGACCTGCCGGATTTTCCATATATGGAAAATCCGGCAGATTTGCATGTTAAAGATAGGAGCAATAGTGCAAAATCTGCCGGATCTGGCAGGTAACATTTTTGTATCAATCTGAAGTGTCTTCAATGCAGAAATACTTAACTTGATGCTGGCTTCTATTTTAAACTATTTTCAGAACAGAAAGCATCCAAAAATGGGCCTGCCAGATCCGGCAGATTTTGTACTATTCTGCCTATCTTTAACACGTAAACCTGCCGGATTTTCCATATATGGAAAATCCGGCAGGTTCTTCAAATGACTTAAGGCACAGAAAGAAGTATGCACATAGCTTCAGCTGTTTTCACTTCAAAAGCAAAACGCGAACTTAAAGTGACCTGCCGGATTTTCCATATATGGAAAATCCGGCAGGTTTACATGTTAAAGATAGGCGCAATAGTGTAAAATCTGCCGGATCTGGCAGGTAGCATTTTTGTATCAATCTGAAGTGTCTTCAATGCAGAAATACTTAACTTGATGCTGGCTTCTATTTTAAACTATTTTCAGAACAGAAAGTATCCAAAAATGGGCCTGCCAGATCCGGCAGATTTTGTACTATTCTGCCTATCTTTAACACGTAAACCTGCCGGATTTTCCATATATGGAAAATCCGGCAGGTTCTTCAAATGACTTAAGGCACAGAAAGAAGTATGCACATAGCTTCAGCTGTTTTCACTTCAAAAGCAAAACGCGAACTTAAAGTGACCTGCCGGATTTTCCATATATGGAAAATCCGGCAGGTTTACATGTTAAAGATAGGCGCAATAGTGTAAAATCTGCCGGATCTGGCAGGTAGCATTTTTGTATCAATCTGAAGTGTCTTCGATGCAGAAATACTTAACTTGATGCTGGCTTCTATTTTAAACTATTTTCAGAACAGAAAGCATCCAAAAATGGGCCTGCCAGATCCGGCAGATTTTGTACTATTCTGCCTATCTTTAACACGTAAACCTGCCGGATTTTCCATATATGGAAAATCCGGCAGGTTCTTCAAATGACTTAAGGCACAGAAAGAAGTATGCACATAGCTTCAGCTGTTTTCACTTCAAAAGCAAAACGCGAACTTAAAGTGACCTGCCGGATTTTCCATATATGGAAAATCCGGCAGGTTTACATGTTAAAAATAGGCGCAATAGTACAAAATCTGCCGGATCTGGCAGGCCCATTTTTGGATACTTTCTGTTCTGAAAACAGTTTAAAATAGAAGCCAGCATCAAGTTAAGTATTTCTGCATCGAAGACACTTCAGATTGATACAAAAATGCTACCTGCCAGATCCGGCAGATTTTGCACTATTGCTCCTATCTTTAACATGCAAATCTGCCGGATTTTCCATATATGGAAAATCCGGCAGGTCGACTGCTAGCATAAAACATTGAGAAATGCTTTAGTGACACACAGTATTAAAGATTTAAGATGGGGCTTATCTGCAGCATGCATTAATCAGGTTTTATAAAAATTGCATAGGGCCCTTCGGGAATGAAGAAGTTAGATTGTGCATAGTGAGTGAAGAAGAGGTTTCGACTGCGGGTGGCATTTTTTGTTAAATACACAAGTTCCTTCGGGAATGATGAAGTTAGATTGTGTACAGTCAGTGAAAATGTCGTAAGTGGGTGTAGGATTTCCCCAGAAATGCACAAGGCCCTTCGGGAATGAAGACATTTTTGTACTGCACAAACATTTAATGACAATTCAGTAACCTGCCGGATTTTGGATTAAGACATTAACGGTTCTTGCATGTATCGGCTCCTGCATAACTTTGACCTCACATAAACGTTATGAAGGTAACGCTATTTAGTTGAAAATTTAATTCTGCACAAATTTTCAAAGTTGTGCAAGTGCTCTGCACAAGGATTTGTGCACCTGCCGGATAACGGATTTGGGCCCTAAAAATAGTTTAACTTTTAGCTCAGCAGCAAAAAATAGCTGTTTTTAAGCATTTTTCACCCCCCCCCCCAAGACTAGGGGGCCCCTAGACTCCCCACTCAGAAATTTTGTTTAGGAAAAAGCCAGAGGGGTGCTTTTAAACTCATCGGGGGTGGGGTAGGGCTGTTAGCATGAATTTTTTAATTCGAGACTACTCCCTTAGCCCTGCTCTTGTGCTCTACTCTGAAATTTAGTGTTCATGTCTCATTTTATCAAAAACCTTGTTACCAACATTGAAAGAGGCAGGCTCCTGTCTATATTCGTGATTCATTCATGCAGTGCAATAATATTTACCTACTTGTGAGGATTCTGACAAGGTCAGTCAGTCGGTCTCTTATGTCAAGTTTTGCGTGCGTTCTGCTCAGTCTTACTTTTTTAACTATTCTTGCAATGTTTCTGTATATTAGATGGACGTATATGTATACTTTGTTGCTTGCACTACTTTCTAAACGTGTCGTTTTCTCAATTTGCAGTGTGTAATGCTTGTATATTTATTTACTTACACCTCTGTTGCATACTTCTTGAATGTTAATTTGTGTTTGTGTTTCTTTTTTTCAAAGATGGATTGAGGGCTAGTTGTAAGGCAGTCTTCAGTAAAAAAGTTAATCATATTTCAAGCACAATAATTCTGACAGTGTTGAGAGATGACGTTTTAAACTCTGTTGACTGATACTTAGAATAAGTTTTGATAATTTTAACTTGCAGTTGAGTGGGGAAACTTTGTCTCAAAGTACAATATTTCTACAGTTAGTATGTATTTTGATGTTTGTTTGCCTATAACCGGCATGAAGCCTTTTGCGCTGCTTTAAAATTACTTGTAGGTATTACTGTCTTTGTACTGTCTTTGTTGGTGTCATTGCAACACCTTTCATTTCTTTTTCGCAGATGTCGCCGGACATTAACATAGGGTGGGGTCCTGGGATAGGGGCTTGTCCCAGATAATTAATAAGGTGGCTGGTACCTTGAAACCAAGTTTTCGAAGGATTTTGCATCCTGATCTTAGTTAATGTAATTTTTCACAAAATTAATGTTAGTTAATAGTAATAAAAGTGAATAGTTTTTAAAAAACTTACGGAAAAGTTAATTTTTGAGAAATTTGTCAAAATTTTGGTAAATCCCCCTCCCCCAGTGTTAACTTATGACACTCACCGAAATTCTGCGAGTTCTGGGTCTATTTCTTGCTTAGCTGAAGCAACACGAAGAAAGACCACAGTAAAAGCTGCAACTTACTGTCAATAATATAGCGTTGCAAGCTAAATTTGTGGACATAATTTTTCGGTTGCCCTTGATCTCCCCCTACGAATCGAATTTTGGGAAAACGAAAAATTATATGATATTTTTGATCTCAGCGTGGTCGAAAACATACCCATACAAAATTTCAGCTCATTTGGTCAAGTTTTGCGGAATCTGTGTCTCAGTTACGGTTACGGTTAGTTAGTGTCCCCCCCCCGTCACTCAATGAAACCCATTGAGATTATGTTGCAAACCAGTGATTTAGTTAGGTTGGCTTGTGGAAGTCTTTGGCTCCACATGTAATAAAGCTAATTTTCCTCACTGGGAATCTTTCTGGAGTGGTTTTTCGCTATGTGTAGCTGAAGCTACACGAAGAATGGCCACGATCAAGGAAACAGCACTGAGAATACGCATACAACTTTTCCGCAAAATCGATGGGTGATAAAATTGTAAAAAAGGATATAATCCCCTGGTTAGAAGTGCTGTATTATTTTTCATTCCCCAGTATACTTGCATGTAAATGCCATGTTGCCTCTGAATGGCGTTTTGAGCTCAATTCTATTGTTTCCCTTTGAGAGTCGTTATTTTTGCACTCGTGTTGTGTATCTTTGTGAATATTGTCAATTATTTTTATTACAGAATATTTATATACATATATTTAAGCTTTACCAGCGTAACATACGCACATGCCTGCGTATATCTTTGTATACCTACTTAACTTTTTGCACTTTGAAGTGAAGTTTTTTGTGTGAATATGTATAATTATAAATAGTCAATACCATATGTGCATTGTATGTAATTCCCCCGTTTGTTGTAATTACTACAAAGTTCTTCGATTAGCTTAAAGGTGAAATTTTTTGCTACACTGAACAAACGATTCATAAGCGGAAATGATTTTCATCCATTCTTGAAAGTATTAAGCTATTTGTGTTTAGGTATGATTTTTGAATGTAATGAATGGTTATATACTGATAATCAGCAGTGTGAATAATGTAAATTAATTTTGTATTGATATGCGGATATAATTGTTATTTCCATCTATATAATTCCTTGCTTTGTTATAATTCCTGTCAATTTCACATTCCTATTTGTTTCATATTTTGTTTAGTTTCGCTAAATACGTGTTTTGAGTCTTGCAATGCGCCCAATTTTTTGTCGTTAATTTTTTATTAGTAAAAACACGCGTTTCCTTTTGTTAGGTTTGAGGCAGTTAGGCATCACCGATGCGCTGCCAGTTTTTGCGGTTTTCGACCTCGTTCGAAGTCAAAGGAGGTGTTTGATACGTCAGATCAATTGATACTATCGAACTAGGATCCGGCAAAAGTGGCATCTGATTTTCAGATCCGAAGAAACCGCAGGACAGCTAGCTTCTACTGATGTTTCAGTTGCAGTCACTAAAACTGAAGCAAACTGTTTTGGGTGACTGAAACTGAAACTGAAATTATCTTGGCGGCAGACTGAAGCTGAAACTAAATGCAGTACCCGCACTACCCGCGCGGGTATCTGTGGGTATCAGGATCAAAAACATAAGTTTGTAGCAACAAGAATTCGAGTTTAATTTTAGTGGCAGGTACTGGAGTCTAATTTAGAACGGGTTTATTTTAAAACAGCAATGTTCACCTTAGGTATATTTGAGCCTGTGGGTTATTGGGCAATATGCAAAATTCGTATTTGTAAAATAAATCCGCATAGATGCATCACGGACCTTGGGATCTTGTGAGCTTTTTGATTTGGTGTTCTTATTCCTGAAATTTAGGTGCCAGTCCGCGTCTATTCTTGTTCCTGAAGTCAGTTTTTGTTCTGTCGCTGTTCCGATTCCAGTTTCTGCTCCAAGTTTTAGACACCACCTTAAAATACCAAAATGTTTGGACTGTCATCAAGAAAAGAATACTTCATTTTTCGTTTATTTGACTAGTTTTCGAAAAACTCTGAGTTATTTGCTTGCCATAAATTTTGTGATTGTTTTGGTGTGTTTCGCACTAACAAAGTCAGTGATAGCGTAGAAACACCTAATAAAACAAATTTAGTTTTCCACATGAGTTGAGCGAAAAAATTTTGCGGGTATTACTTGTCTGCGGGGCGGGGCGGGGCGGGTACCCTTTTGCGGGCCGGGGCGGGTAGTTAAAGTCCGGCCCGCGACCAATTCTGCTTTATCCCCCCAACAAAATTGGTCAACTTCAAATGCTTATTGCAAGAGATCAACAGAACTTTAGAGCATGATTTATACATCGTTGGAATGCTCGAGGTGTGCTCCATTTAATGGTGTAAAGCAGTTTGCTGTAGCTTGCTGCTGTAGAGAGTTAAGCTTAAAAGACTACCAAAAATGGTAACTTTGATTGTTAAGCTTAACTTTTTATAGCAGCAAGCTACAGCAAACAGCCACCTAAAAAAACTGAAACTGAAACTAACATGAGTTATTGAAACAACACTAGTAGCTTCTGTGCTGAGAATTGCATTTCCCAGGACCCAGACTGCACGTCCAAGTCCGTTTGACGTCCTTCCACTGGATACAACAGGGCCTTTGTCTGTCTCCCAGTTTGTCTCAGGACGCATCCAGCTGTAGCATGCTGCATTTCCCGCCTTCGAATTAGTGTGTGTAACATCTCGTCCCTGTCCAAACAGGATGGCCATTGGCCGGTAACCGGTCGACCTTGCTTTTTAGTGGGCTGGCCGAGCACACGAACAGTCCGGTCGGCCGGTGACAAGGTAGCTGGTCGTACAAGGGTCGGCCACTCAGCCACCGGTGTCCAAAAACGTGAAAATTGGGCCAGTGAACAAGACTACTCCGAATGAAACCTTTCCCAAGAATGTTGCAAAACGGTGACTTAGTGACGTTGACTACTGGAAGACCTGCGGGATCTTTGGTCCGGCAAACGCCGTGTAAGTGCTTTTTAGAGTGGTTTTTCGCCTGTAGCTAAAGCTGCGCTAAGAAAAGCCACAACAGCTGAAATGAAACAAATAGGTTGACTCAATTGAAGAACGTACCGATTGTTTTGTTAGTCGAATACAAAAGTACAAAAATAGCGATTGTTTTGTGGAAATTATCCAGTTTGTATTACAAACTTACTTCAAGCAACATTGTGAGTAAAAGTGGTCTGAACAGCATTTAGGTGAATTGTAGGATTTTTTTGGTGAGGGCCCGACACCGTTTAGGCACCGCGTGGGGCCTGTCAGGTGTTTCTCTCCGCAGACCGAAAACGGACAAGAGGCGGAGAGAAGAAGACTACGGATAGAAAATGTAGTCCCCAAGCCAAGCCGACGTACGGTTATTGCAGTCTCGCCCAGGGCAACCTGTCTTGTTCTTTCCAACACAGGTTGCCCCCCCGCAAACCTGTGGAGACTAGGTTGGCTGAAAGCTAGAAGTGCCCACTTGGAAGGCAAATGGTACAAAAAAATAACGGCTGCAGAATAGGGTCGGAGGGGAGGCCAAGTCTTAAACAGGAAAGCAAAGAAACGTCCGCTGTCAGGAGTTGTGTTTTGAAAGTATGCATTGGAGAATTTTGGAAACTTGGATGTTACTTGATTGAGATGCAGACATAGACACCGAGTCTGCTAAATAGTTTATGAACTTAATTTGGGCACAAAAATCTTGCCTAAACTAGGTGTGTGCTGAAGATAGGACTTCTGAGTAGAGAAATAACTCACAATGCACTAAACATACTAATTTTCATTTTATACATTCCTGCTCAAGCAGAAATAAATACTATTTTTATTAAAATTGGTATCCGAACAAAGCGTTAAGACTGCCAGTGTATGGTATAGTGCCAATACACTTGCAAAAGACTGTTAAATGGAGTCTGGGGCCGCTGGGACCGTTGGGGCCGCCGGGGCCGTGTAACAAGGCCGGGCCGAGGCCATGTAACGGGGCCCGGCCCCGGCTCGACCCCGGCCCGGCCCCGCAGTCTGGGAAGGCCCCGGCCCGGCCCCGGCCCCGTAATTCTGCTAGCGGCGCAACCCTACACAGAGGGACCTTTTTCACCCGCCATGTCTATTGCCTGCCCTCAATCAACTGCTACAACAATATCATCCTAAACTGCTGATTTCCAAATTTCTAAACTGAATTGAACGCAAGAGAGTGCTGTTCCGTAAGTTGGTTGGAGTGCAGTCAAAACTCAAAGCCTCAACTGACCAGCCACAATTAATCCACGACTACAAATTTGTTAGCTAGGCTCCTGATTCAGATACAGCAACGAACACAGGAGGATCTTTTCCAACCCCTATGTATGCTACTGATCCCAATCAAAATTACTTAGTATTTCCGATGAATCCTATGTTGCTCCGTTCGAGAAATTATATTAAACTAAAGTATTAATCCTATTAAACTGCGTGTACTGCCCTCAGATTGATCTCCAGGACTTATTGTGATCCCATGCCTGATTCCAATTGTAAGCCGCTACGAGGCTCTGCACGAGCCTTGAATCCTGCTTGTCGGGATCGTAATTGGCAACCACATCCTCCAGTTGTTGGATCATATCTATTATCAAGTCATCTCTGACATTGGTACCTCTCTGATCACTGGCCCGCAGAGGATGTCAAAAATTGAATTTACGTTTGCATATATTTGTTCCAAAACTGGGGCCGTATTCACAAAGCTCCACTAAAAAGTGTCCCTTTTTAGGGTCAAGTGACACTACATTTAGGGTCCTCACTTTAGTGAAGGGCGATCTTATTCACGTAATAATTTCAAGGGCTACTAAACCTAGGGCCCTAAAGTTAGTGGACAGCAGCAGCTACGCTGAGTCCAGAAACAAGCTTCAGATATTAAAGTTAATTATATTACTACAAGCTAGCGGGCACCATTAACAAACTTTTCCATTAACTTTGTTGCGTTTTTTGTGCTCTTTCTAACCATAATAAAATTACTGAAGTTAACCTAAGTAATAGTTCAGAAACTATTTTTTAAACATTTAAATTGAAATTTAATTTTTCATGTTTTGAAATGACATCAAAATTTAAATGTTTGAAAAATATTTCCTGAACATTCGGGTCGGTGAACTGCAATAATTTTATTATGGTTAAAAAGAGCACAAAAAATGCTACAAAGTTAGCGAAAAAGTTTGTTCATGGTGCGCACTAAGTAATATTATTATTATTGTTGTTATTATTTTTCCGCATATATGTGACTACTGGCTAGAGATGAGCATTTCGGCCCGTCGGCCCGGCCCGGCCCGGCCCGGCCCGGCCCGCGGGCCGGGCCGGGCCGGGCCGACATCCATTTGTTAACGGGCCGGGCCGGGCCGGGCCGAGAAAATTTTTTAACTGCGGGCCGGCGCGGGCCGAAACGGGCCGGATCGACTATAGAAAATGTTCTAAAATCGCTAAAATTAGCTACAATCTACTCCTTCTTGGCTATTTTACAGCAAAATTTAACATTTTGTAGCGTATTTTAGCGTTTCAATATTGCATTGGAGCCTTTGCAATAATATTGCTAGAAAAATTTTGGAATTTTTCTTTTTGCGGGCCGGGCCGGGCCGAATTTTGGAGCGGGCCGGGCCGGGCCGGGCCGAAAAATTTTGCCAGCGGGCCGGGCCGGGCCGGGCCGAGCAAGATTTTGGAGCGGGCCGGGCCGGGCCGGGCCGAAAAAATCCGGCCCGTGCTCATCTCTACTACTGGCTACGTGAGATTTTGCGAACCTATGTTGATAATTTCACATTTCAAGATCATTCCTTGTATGCTTGGATACATATATATTTCAATGTAGCAAATGTTAGTATTCTGAGAAATTTTTCTTGCTCATTGTTAGCTTTGATTGGCAGGTATCAACGTCCGCTTTCTTTTCTTTCATTATAGTTGCAAAGCGAGACCCAAATTAACAGACAGTCTCCTAGTTGCAGCGGCTAGTTTTAGATTGCGTCGTCCAGACAATGGGAATAATGGGAATAATTTTGCGATTCAAATTTGGCGCCAAAATCTTCAATATTTTCATTAGGGGTGGGAGACGTTATCAACATCAAATCAAATTTAGTTAGAGAGGCAGCTTCTGCTGTAATTGGCTCTAATTGGCTGTTGTCTACACCCATCACATGCTCTAATCAGAATAAATATCATAACAGAATGATATCAAGAAGATAAGAGGTTTGCTCTATATAATCGTAAAATTATGACATTTTACTGAAACTGATTCCAAATCTTGGAGTCAGTTCACAATTGCTATTGGTTTCGGGTTTGGTCACTGGCACTTAAGGGGGGGGGGTCACTTTGGTCAAAAATCGATAGTCACCGATTTCGCTCATTTTACACATAATATGCCCCCATATGTTCTCAAAAATAACTTTAGAATATTAGCGTTCGAAATCAAACTGTGACAGAGTTATTCAGGTTCAAAACCGGAAAACTTGAAAATTCCGGTGATGAGCCCTGTAAGGTCAGGTGGAGACCAAACGCAACCGAAAACAGGGTTAACCGATACACCAAATTAAAGCCTTTACTAAGGTAATATTTAAGTGCAGACGTGGCTCAAGACCAGCTATCCAGGCGTTCATAATGCATGCTTGAGTGCTGCACTGACCTAACCTTGCAGGATTGCCCAGTATAACTTTAACTAGTTTTATCCTGCACAGACAACATTTTAGACCCATGGTTCTATGAGAAAAGTTGCTCCTCGTTCCATTAGCTATCGATTGATACCCATTTTGTCTATATTTGAAAAAATTTTAAAATTGACATTTTTCACCTATAAAGATCAAAGGTGCCGCCACAGCAGCATGTTCAATATTGACGCGTTTGTTTTTGGCCACATTATGTGACAGACATAGATATATTAATTAATCTGCCAAATTTGGTGATTTTTTACCACATAATGAGTGAGAAATTATCAAAAGAATGTGAAAATTATGAAAAATGGCCATTTTTAGCAAAATTTGCTGTTTTTGTGGCAAGTTTTTTGAGCTTACTGTAGATGATAGAAACATGCTGGTACTTTCATAAGACGTGGTTTTATGCGTAGAGTGCAGCTATCTATTGGCCGTTTCTGTAGCTTTTGCCAATCGTTCAGGACAAGTAAAAGAGTACCGTAGGTCCTGTTTTTGGTGGTCCAAAAATGGCCGATTTTCCAAAATTCTGACTTTAAAAATTCGCCAAAAATCCAATACTGAACAGAATCGCTTCAGAGGAGATAGCTGCACTCTACAATATGTCCTTAATGGTTCTGAAAAGGTTTCAGAGTTCTGACTCTTATACAACGAAAAATTTTTCTGCCACAAACTTTTTAACCTAACTTTTTCATTTTCCTATGTTTAACACATGTCGAGGTCACCTTTGAGGACCTGTACAGAACGATAGAAGCAATATTTCGTAAAACGCTCTTGTCTTGTTTCGCGGACCCATGGGGACTACAAAATATGTGAAAATGAGCAAAATCGGAGATGGTCGAAAAATCGGCAAAAAAGTGACCCCCCCCCCTTAAGGTGGTGGTATCCTTTTGTGCAGTGCCTTGATGGTAATTTTTTGAAACACTATAACTTTCGCAATTTTGGGAGTTGGAAAGAGCTTTATATATCGTTTTAAAGCTTATTATCTGTACATTCTCATGAGCTTACGAAACTGGCAAATTGGAAAAACATAGTAAAAATTCTTTGACGTGCTGACATCTAACAGGATGAATACAGACTAAAAATTTTTGAACACCTATTTCTCAAAACTGAAAAATCGGCCAAAAGTTCTCTTTGTGCCATGATATGAAGGACTTATGGGCCGAGGGACGTTTTTTGGATTCGGCTCAGCAGGTCTTAACATTCGTGAAAATCGGCCAAATGCGCGGTGACACGAGGTTTCGCAACTTCGTATTGAGTTTTTTGTAACTGGATACGTTTTAGTCCAAACCAAGAAAAACGTCCCTCCTCAAAAGTGCGAATATCGATTCTGCCAAAAATCTCAGGAATCCGTCGTGTAGTTTTTGAGAAATCGCTTTTTCGAAGGATTTTCGACCAAACTTCAAGCTTAAAGCAATAAAATCCGGCTAAGGCATTCATTAAATGGGCATTACGCTGTATCGATTGAGTATAAATAAGCCAACTTTGCCCTTAACATGTGGCAGTAATTTTAAAAAACTGATTTCCTCAAAAATGGCCATTTTGACCCTCAAGATGGTTTTTTTGCTTATAGATATTGACTTAATCACTGATGATTTTTCAAAGGTTTTAAGAGCAAAAATGATCATTTTCGTGTCCTCTTTCAACAACCAATCCTGTGTCTGGTCGACCTGTTGGGAGCCTAAGGCCTAAAACCAAAACTTTCTTATCTTTTGGACGAAAAATACGGTACTGGTCCCGGAGTGTTAAAGAGCACGGAAATAGGTTATTTCGTAAGATGTACATTTACGTAATGGATTAAAGCCGCATGACTCAAAAATACCCGAAAGGAAACCAGCACCTTAGCTACTGGTATCGCTTTGTGTAAATTTGACCTTACAGGCTCCAATTCGTCATGTAAGAGGATGAACCTTTCCGGATGTGTTATTTTAGTGCTCTTTAACATTCTAGGACCAGTCCCGCATTTTACAGCTAAGCTCTTATTTAAGTTAAAAGTTAAAAGTTAAATGCCATTTGCCATTTTGCACATTTGCCGGATTTTCTTGAGTATTGAGACTTGTTGATCCAAATCCAAAAAATACGGCTCACATGCCCTTCATATCATGGCACAAGAAGAAAATTCTACAGTTTTGAGAAATCGATGTTCAAAAATTTTTGGTCTATATTTCGCTTGTCAGATGTCAGTATGCCTGAAATGTTTTGCTATTTCTTTTGCTAATTTTGCTACTTTCGTAAGATCTTGTGAATGTACGTATAGATTATAAGCTTTAAAACGATGTATAAATCTCTTTTAAACTCCAAAATTGCGAAAGTCATAGCGTTTCGAAAAATCACCACAAAAGAACTGCACAAGAGGATACCACCACCTTAAGGTGGTGATTCCTTTTAGAGACATCAACTTTGACCCGTTATTACTCATTCATTCCTTGGAGTTAAGAAGCCATTTTTATAACAAAATGGAGCTTAACATTTTCTCTTTCTAATGAATACAGTAAACCAAACTTTAGTTCTCGGAAATTATTTTACTGCATTTTCGAAGTAATTTAATTTTCCAGATTTTTTGCAGACTAAAGTAAATTTTTTCATGAGGCGTCAGCCATATCATTCGATTCCACTATTAAATAGCTGGGGACCCTTTTTTAATTATTATGAAACCGCTTTTCGTTATAAAGAAATTAACTAAAATGTAAGCGCAACCCGGAATTTGCCTACTTTTCCCAACTTTGGCAAGCTACAACTTTAGCTAGAAAGCAGCAATCGCGGCAACTAAAAAAGGGTCCCTGGGTATCTTTGTGTAAAACACGTCCAGTGAGTGGCAACCCTCTAGCTTGCATAGTGAATGCTCCACAATCGCTGGAAAAAATTGGATATGTTGTTGCAAAAACTACATTTTTTAAGACTGCAGCGTACGGGATAGCAGTTAGAAGATTATAATATCAAGGATAATCGGCCTCGACGAGACCTTCAAATTGACACCCTTTGTTTAATTTTACGGCTTGCGTAGCACAAGAAATGGCGGATTATTTGATTTCTGCAAAAATGACCAGTTTTTAACGCCAAAATAAGAAAATCAGCTATATCTCACTATAGAGAAAAGCTAGAAAGGAGCTTCAAAAAGCAAAAATGTAGAGCACGACAAGATCTTTCGAATGCATACAATTATAGCTATGCAGCTACTGCCTAAGTGTCAGAAATTGGCAAAAACCGCCCTGAACGGAGACGTCAAAGTTTTTGAAGCGGGATTGCGCGGAGGGTGTTAGAATGCTAAAAGAACTTATTTTGGAAAGTTGCATCAAATTGCAACTTGATTTGAACAGTCAACCAAAAATACGTATGTGCCCAAAAGGAATCACCATCTTAAGCTGAACGGTCCGGCTCGTAGGTTCCGGTGTTTGCACAGCGAAATTCGGCAAGAACCAGGCCGAGCATGCAGACGGATCGTTGCTTGCGCTGTCCTACACAACTTAGCTATTAAGTTTACGTTGCCTGATTTTGATGATGAAGTGGAGGACTTCCAACCGCCAAATATTGAAAATTTGGACGCTACTGGCACAGCTTTCAAACGAGCTTTGCCAGAACCTACTTTTAGCTCAGTTCATAGCCAACCGCTGCGAATGCCTTCATCAGTAAAACTTTGCTTGTTTCTTTGTTTGCAAACATTGTCTTTGAAATAAAAATGCGGAAGATAAACCACTGAATAAAGGTGAAATTAATACTGTTTTTAAATAGTTTGCTTATTATTCAAAGTAATTTTCAGACAAGAGGCTCAGTGATACTTCTGCATTTAACGTCAGTGGCTCAAAAGCCAGGTTGCTCCAACGAAATTCGGATCTCCGATGGAATTTGAACCCGCAAAATATTATGTATCGCTAGTAAAATTTATATACTAACCTGTATATAATTATTTCAGACTTACAAATGCCTAACGTTTTACTACACAGAACATAATGTGAACAATCGTTCATAATTTTACACAAATAAATTAATAGCAAGAGCTTAGAGTTGGTTGTTTGCTGGGGTCCCTCACAAATTTTGGCCAAAAATAAAATTTCGATAAAATCAAAAATTTTTATATAGATGGATTCCTTAATGTGTGCAGTGCATCCACAAAAAATTTTAAGCGTATTGGTAGAAATTTGAGTGAGCTATGCTCGAATAAGGAACACTAGTCAACGTTTTAGGGACCTCCGAGGTCTCTAAAATTTTAGTGACAGTTCAGTCCCTTAAATGCCTTCGTGAATCAAGTGTTACTTTTTAGTATGAAATCACTCTTAAAATGGTCACTAAAACAGTCCCTAAAATGCTAAAAGTGTCCCTAAACTTAGGGCCCTAAAGTAAGTATACTAAAATTTCGTGAATACGCCTAAAAGTTTTAAGTGTCCACTAACACTAAAAGTGTCCCTAAAACAGCCACTAAAAGCTTTGTGAATACGGCCCCAGATCTGATATGGCAGCCGGCTTATCGTACGTCTTGGATCGGATCTGACAATCTATCTACTTCTCTCATTTCGAATTGTAGGCTTGCTGCACAGAAAAATTCTTCAACTATGTAAGTATTCAGATTATTTTGTCATTTTCTGCAAATTGTGCTTGTGGCTAACCAACTAATCACCCACCGATTTGTATGTAGACAACTTGTTAAACCACTAGTCAAGCTTCAACTGCGGTTTTCAAACTGTTATTAATTAAACTGTCTATTTTGACCGCCACTGCCAGCAAAGTTTCAGTTGAGTGCGGTCCCGTCTGGCGCTCAGTTAATCTAATTTGCATAAAAGTTGGACACAAGGGGACCCGATCCCTCAAGAGCCCATATCTCGAACACTCTCTGATTATGTGATGATTGTGACTCAGTTATCCATTTCATTCTGTCAACCCTGCCATTTCATATCCCCTACTCTTCCAGTCTCCAGTGTTGCTTAGCAAACAGTGGAGGTCTATCTCTTCTGCTGCCTCTCAACTAAAGTAAATCCTAATTAGTTTTTCTCTCCGTCAAACAATAGTCTGAAGAACCATTAGCAGAGATGAGATGAGGTCTCCTCTGTTGGAGACCACTGATTTTAAGCCTCTCTCCACAAGGGCCAGGGGGGATCTGCGCTTTATGGCTTCTTTCCTCCAGTTGGTATAATCCCTTAGGTAGGACTTCAGATCAACCAGTAAGAATAGTTCGAATTTCACAGGTTGCTAATCACAAAAAATAAACTTTGCGCCCGTTTGTTACATTAGTTCATACCATGGATACGATACTAGAGCCTTTTCAAGAAAGGGTAGAGTAGATTTAAAGTTAACTCGATCCTTTTAATTAAAGAGTTCAAAGGGTTAATTTTAAGTCTACTCTACTCTGCTCGACTCTTGTCTTACCTTTCTTGAAAAGGCCCTCAACAAAGATAAATAGAAGATTACCTGTTTATATAGGAAAGATGTGGATACAAGGGAAAATTAATATAAGTGTACTAAGACTGAAAATATAACTAGACGATACTGCCTTGAAACATAGTTTTACCATTAAAGGTGTTTGGTAATACAGATGCATAAGTATTAGTTCCTGAAGTTTTTCAGTCTCTTTTTCAGTAATTGGCTTAATGTTTTGATTACACCCTTCCGGTATTCATAGTTCCAAAATTTATTCCAATATTTAGTTTGGAGCTCCAATTTAGTTTTCCCCCTAGTTTTGTCTGGTAGCTCCAATTTAGTCTGAGTAGAGCACTTTGGCTGCACTAAAATTGACAAAATCAAAAAACTCATGGATTGGCGTTGGTGGCATAATGCAGTCAAACTTTAAAACCAATTTATTGCACTCACTCATGTATTCATCAACTGAATATCTCCAATGCTTTTGGAGCAGCTGTACAAATGCACCAACTATTTCTCCGGTTTGGAAGTGAAGTACACAATCAGAAGTGCCCCACACATGTACTGTTGTAGCAGCTGGATATGAAACAAACAAGCAATATTTCATGCAAAAGGTTAAATATTTACTGAGCTACAAGTTTATAATTGTAGGCACACTGCGCAGCGGACGCTAATCTTAGTAGTAATAGGTCATAAAAATGGTGTAGTTTTAGGGGGGGGGGTTTATGAGGTAGTGGACCCCCTTGTGAATGGTGGTATGTAGGACCCCTTTTGGGAGGGGGTTTGGGGTTGTGGACCCCCCTTTTTAGGGGGTATGTGGACCCTTTTTGGGAGGGGGTTTTAGGGTATGTAGTTGTGGACCCCTTTCTGGGAGGGGGTTTCTGGGGTTGTGGACCCCTGTTGACCCATGTCCGGAACCACGGTCGACCCAAGGTCAAATTTAAAAGTTGACCCTTTCGTTCGAAAAGTTTATCTAGGGGGGTTTTCGGGGTTCAGGATTTCAAAATGACCTTTGTTTTGAGCTTGGATCAAAGCTCCGTGCTGTGTTGCGTGCTGTACATGACCGGTCGACCCAAGGTCAAATTTCAAGGTTGATCAATTTCGCCCGGAAAACTTTATCTAGGGGTAACTTTGGGTCGGTGAATCCAAAAACGACCTTTGTTTTGAGCTAGAATCAAAGATACGTGCTGTGTTACGTGCTGTACATGACCGGTCGACCCAAGGTAAAATTTCAAAGTTGATCAATTTCGTCCGGAAAACTGTTTCTAGGGGGTATTTGGGGTCGTAGAATCTAAA
>JASAND010001024.1:0-26500 GCA_030248195.1 Trissonchulus latispiculum
ACAAACTAGCTGTTGAGCTTTTGTGACCGCATCCTGAAAGTTATCGGGATTCAACGGAATCAACGCCCGTTGATAGTACGGATGAATGTTCTGAAGAAAGCTTCTGTAGGTCAGCACTTCTTTATCGTCGGCCGTCATTGTCGGGTAAGCGTCGTCTGCGAGCTGTTGTAGCTGCCAAGCAAAGTCGGCGACAGTTTCGGTTGGCCTCTGCTGTCTGGTAGCCATGGTAAGGCCTGCAAACATATGAGTATCCTTCCGGTCCAGTACATCAAGCAATTTAGCTTTGAGTGCGGGATAGTCCGTTTTGATTGCGGGATCCAAATCATCATACTTCTTTCTGGCCAAATCCCGAAGATAACAGGGAATCAACTTGGCTTTTTGCGCATCGTCACAGTTCTGAGCATCGGTGACGACATCGAAAGTGGCGAACCACTTATTAATCTTTTCTTTTGGTTTTCCAAAGAATAATGGGATCATTTCCTTTGGCAAGGTGAAATGACCAGGCGTTGCCATTTGTAAATTCGCTGGATTCAATGAGAGCTGATTAATGGACTGACGAAGGGCGTCTATTTGAGTCAATGGATTATTATGACTTAGCTGAATTAGAAAGTCTGGATCAACAGCCTGTAGGTCAGTTTGAACGCGCTGTATGTCGTTGCCAACTGAAGTGAGCTTCTGGCCTAAGCCTGTATTCAGTGAATCCAATCGCTGTGAAAGATCAACCAGATTCTGACTCAAACTGTTGATATTGGTTCTGTCTTGCTGAATCTGATAGGCTTGCTGCTGTAGATGTCGCTGGATTTCTTCTGCTGATAGCAACTTGTAGGTAGGCTGTTTTTTCTGTGGGTCACTTGATCCAGCTCCAGATGAGTCTGCTGGGGCAACCGGATCTGGATTTGCCGCTGTACTGGTACTGGCCGCTGCAGATGATTGTCTGGTTCTTGGCGGGGATCGTGTTGTCATGCGACAGGAATCTGGTGTCGATGATCCCACTCCTGACACCAATTGTAACGCGGCGGCTTGGACTAGTTGGACCTAGCTGGACAAGGAGTCAGAGAAAGGTTGGATTTAATGTCCCTTGCCGTCAAGTCGGCGGAACCAAGTACAGACAGACAGTGGACAGCAATGGCAAAGTTATGTACGAGGCTTGCGAACAAGCTAAGATGAGGTTTACAACAACTGTTACGTAGCACTGAGCAGTACCCCTAAAGGTTCTGAGTAAGAACGGGTGAAAAGCTATCCCACGAGTGGGTTAGGTACCAAACAGAAGAGCCGAGGACGGTCGGTTTAGGCATAGTGTAGCACAAGATTTAGGCAGAGGTTAGTTGATCGTGCATAGCACTTGAGTAGTGTACACAGTGCACAGTAAGAGTTGGTAGCGCAGAGCGCAAGAAAAGACAATCTTAAAGTTCAGAATCTGATAGAATGCCCCATGGAGAATTTGTAAGAAAGTTTATAGTTGAAGTTTGATGACGTTAAGAGAATAGTTTTAGGGCAATTAAAAGAATTGGGGCATGAAGTTTAACAATGTTTGGTGTGCCCTAATTGACGAAAAACAAAACTTAAAGAAATTAAGAATGATTAATGCTGACGGTTGTTTCGGCAACTAGTTACTTGTTACATTTGCCTCCCCTTGAGGAGGGACGTCCTCGGCCCTTAAAAACAAAAGAAAAAATACAAGTAAAAGCAAAAGTACCTCCACAGTTAGAAAAAATATCGTCAGTTACTTGTTGGGGCAGATAACATAGACATAAGGCTGCCGGCCCCTGGAAATACCATAGCAAACCGTGTGAGTCTCATTTAAGCTGGTCAAATAGAGACCATCATGGGCATAAGTTTTGAGGGCTTTCTCCCGGGACGACCGCAGGAAAAGTCGGAACCCTTCAGAGAGGGGAACGTCCAATTCGTCCAAATACCCCTCCTGGTAGAGAGAATGGAGAGCCGAGAGGACACAATGGATCAAGTGGTCAGAGTAGAGATGAACCAGGGCATGTGCCCTGCGGACCGAAGCAGTAGCTTCCGCTGGCAAAGAGTCACCTACACCACCGGAAAGAATGTTGGCCAGTTGACGAATGAACCGCAGCCGAGTCTGTCGGTTCTCAGTAGGTGGCTTGAAAACAAGCCAAAAGGCAAAACAAATACGAAGAAAGAACCGTCGATCGTCATTGTCAGCAATTGTGGTGTAGAATTGCTGCAAAGCCGCGGTCATAGCTTCCTGGTTTACGCCAGGGGTAATGTCACTGCCACTTGGTAATGTAGATCCAGTTGACAGTTTTGGTCACGTTGAACAAGTTTGTCCTTGAGGCATGCGGCCAAAAAGAGATAGGAAGCCTTAGGCTGATTGATAAGTTCACGTAGGGACATCGGCCGAACATCAGGAGGTTGGTGGCGAAGGGAGGTGAAATGGAAGTGGATTTCTCTCTCGTAGTGGCGATGAGTTAGCAAAGTTAGCATCTGTTTCTTATGCTGGTCAGCATCTGGAGGGAGCACATGCAATGATAATCGCCAACTGCATCGACCACAGCAAGAAGGGAATCTTCAGCCGGACGCGGATTCGTCTGCTCCTCTCACCCAAAGGTCATACTGTAATATTACTTAGTTGGAGGCTGAAGATTCCTAGCTAGATTGGAAAACTTGTGGTTAATTCCTTTCATCTAGGAACTGTTTTTCATCATGGGCTTTAGGCTTCTTCTTGTTACTACGATTTCATTACTCACATATGTTATGCTCAAGGCTAGACCTAAACTAACTTTTAATGAAGACACAACAAAAGCTTAAACTCAGAGACTCACAAAAACAAAGGTACAGAGTACGGCTGCAATTCAGCAGACCGAATTTTACAGAAAAACTACTAATAGCTAAGTCGACTACAAATTGTTGGAAATCCTTAAATTACCCAATTTTTAATTAGAAACATCCATTAACTTATTAATTTAGTTGAAATCACACATACGACGATGTGATATCCACACCATACCACATACGATGCGACGTGGCCTATACAGAAAACGAAAATTTTGCGCGGGGGTCAAAAAATTTCCAATTAGACTTGTTTATTGTAAGTTTGCATGCATAAACTTGTAACGCGGCGGCTTGGACTAGTTGGACCTAGCTGGACAAGGAGTCAGAGAAAGGTTGGATTTAATGTCCCTTGCCGTCAAGTCGGCGGAACCAAGTACAGACAGACAGTGGACAGCAATGGCAAAGTTATGTACGAGGCTTGCGAACAAGCTAAGATGAGGTTTACAACAACTGTTACGTAGCACTGAGCAGTACCCCTAAAGGTTCTGAGTAAGAACGGGTGAAAAGCTATCCCACGAGTGGGTTAGGTACCAAACAGAAGAGCCGAGGACGGTCGGTTTAGGCATAGTGTAGCACAAGATTTAGGCAGAGGTTAGTTGATCGTGCATAGCACTTGAGTAGTGTACACAGTGCACAGTAAGAGTTGGTAGCGCAGAGCGCAAGAAAAGACAATCTTAAAGTTCAGAATCTGATAGAATGCCCCATGGAGAATTTGTAAGAAAGTTTATAGTTGAAGTTTGATGACGTTAAGAGAATAGTTTTAGGGCAATTAAAAGAATTGGGGCATGAAGTTTAACAAAGTTTGGTGTGCCCTAATTGACGAAAAACAAAACTTAAAGAAATTAAGAATGATTAATGCTGACGGTTGTTTCGGCAACTAGTTACTTGTTACAAACTATTCTCAACTTTGTCAAGCAATTACTTTAGCTAGAATGCAGCAATCGGGGCAATTAAAAAAGCTCTCGGGGTGTTCTTGTGCACATCTGTTAAAGGGCAATCTTGCAGCGTACATATTAAATGCTCCACATTCGCTGAAAAACATCGGTCGCATTTTCAAAAAACTACATTTTGATATCATTACAGACACAGAAATACCTGTTAGGTAACGATCACGCCTCGATTAGCTGGCCTCTATGTGTCCTTCAAATCGACACCTTTAGTTTAATTTTACGGCGTGTGTAGCTCGAGATGTGATGGATTATTTGAATTATTATTAATGATTGATTATTATTAATTATTATTGAATGATTGTTTTTACAAAAATGACAAGTTTTGACGCGAGAATATGAAAATTGGCTATAGCTCACGATAGAGAAAAGCTAGAAAATTGCTTCAAAATGCAAACTGTAGAGCATAATGATTAATGAGGTCTTTCGAATAAGTTCAGTTTTAACGAGCTGTTAGTCTGCTGTCATAAATCTGCCAAAATTCACCCCGAAAGGAAACGGTCACTTTGCAAAGCGGGGCTACGCCGAGAGTGCTATTACATAATGCTCGGGCCGGTTCCACTGGATCCGGTAGAACCGGAACCGGAACCGTAAGGATTTTTAGAACCGGAACCGGAACCGGAGCCGGTAGCATTTGGAACCGGACCGGTTCCAGTGTAATTTTTGTCCCAGATGATTTGACAAATGTAACCAGAAATAAAGTTTTCAGCCTGCAAATTTTGAAAATTTCTCTAAAGTCTGACCAAAAAATGTAGGGAGCGAAATTGTTTTGTTTATACTGAATTACCGGTACATTTTTGCTGCAGCAATGCATATATTTTCTGAACCGTCATGGCATGAACTTTCCTTTGGTTGAAAAAATTTAAAAAAAAATTAAAATTCATCAAAAGAAGCCGATTTTTAAAGTTTTGAAAGATCAGTAGAAGTCAGGAACTAGCCGTTCGGTTTAAAATTAGCCCTTGTCCCAAACATTTTGAATCCCGAATATCAGCTCATTTCGTCACAATGCAAAAATTTTTTAATTGGATTTTCCAGACCGCTTAGGTGTCAGCTTTTATGTGATATATATATGGTTTTTCAAAATTTGAAAATCGACTTTTTCGAAAAATACCACTTTTTGACCCAAAATTTCGACAATGCGAATCCAGCAAAAGTTTGCAAAAATAACATTATCATAAAGTTTAATCTGAGCTGAATCCAGCGATATAAAGTTTTCGAGGCTACGGCTTAAATTGCCCCAGCAACCAATTTTTAAACAATTTCCTATTTCAGCTGATTTCTGACAAGTTGTGCTATATTGTGCATTGATTTGCCGCAAATAGTATAAACTAGCCAAAAACCGGCTAAAAAGCGAAATTGTTTAAAAATTCATTACGGGTGCAATATAAGTCGTAGCCACGAAAACTTTATATCGTTCGATTCAGCTCAGATTAAACTTTATGATAATGTTATTTTTACTCATTTTTGCTGGATTCGCATTGTCGAAATTTTGGGTCAAAAAGTGGTATTTTTCGAAAAAAATCGATTTTCCAATTTTGAAAAACCATATGTATCATATGAAAGCTGACACCTAAGCGGTCTGGAAAATCGAATTAAAAAATTTTTGCATTGAGTGAGTCGAAAGTAATAGCCAGTCAAAGTTGGAAAAGCGGCAAAGATCAAAGAATTTTGAAAATCGAAAAAATTGAATAACTATCGCAATTTTTGACGAAATGAGTTGATATTCGGGATTCAAAATGTTTGGGACATGGGTTAATTTTCCACCGAACGGCTAGTTCCTGGCTTCTACTGATCTTTCAGAACGTAAAAACTCGGCTTCTTTTGATGAATTTTAATTTTTTAAAAAATTTTTCAACCAAAAGAAAGTTCATGCCATAACGGTTCAGAAAGTATATACATTGCTGCAGCAAAAATGTTCCGGTAATTCAGCATAAACAAAACAATTTCGCTCCCTACATTTTTTGGTCAGACTTTAGCTCTTAAATTTAAATTTTCCGTCTGCAAATTCAGAAAATTTCTCTACTTATACTTTGAATGTGGTTTTCTAGGAGTCTGCCGAAACTGATTTTAAGGTATTATTCTCCAACCAGTAAGAGTTTGACTTTTTCTTGTATGTTGGCGAGATACCAACTTACTTTTGAGCTGATGATTCCTTTTGGAGTCATCGACTTTGAAGCATTATTGCTAATTGTGTGCTTAGAGTTAAGAAGCCACCTTTATATCAAAATATAGCCAAAGATTTTCTTTTTTCTAATAGATACCTGGAAACTAAATTTTGTTTTATAGAGTTTTCACTGAATATTAGAATGAGTGCACTTTTTTATCTTTGCATTCTGAAGCAAAGCAAAAAAGAAAGAAAGAAAGCAAGAAAGAAAGACATCAGCTACGCCATTTGATACCTCTACCAACCAACAGCTGGGAACCATTTTCAGTTATTATAAAATCGCTCTTCGTTATGAACAAATTTTAGCAAAAGTACAGGTTTATAACGCCAAAATATGTAATCTAACTGTAGAAAAAGCATAGAAAGATGTTTAGAAAAGCAAAACTATAGATTTTCGCACTTTTCTCTCAGTAGACGGTCGAGTCACAAAATTGGTATTTTGACTGGAATGTGGGCACCAAAATGGACACGAACATTTTTTAAAGACACTGAGCTATTTCTAACGGTTGAGTTAGATTAAGCCAGAAAGGTTTGCACTTTTGAAGAAATCAGGAAATCAGTTTAGAAATCAGAAATCAGAAATCAGTCTTAAACTTTGTTTTGACGTTATTTATCGGTATTCATGATTTGTGTAATGCATTTAACTTGCGAATGCAGATTATAAAATCTTTTTAATGAATTCAATCTCAATTATACAAGTCTAATCTTATGTATGGATAGGAGAAATAATCTGAAGATACACTTGTTCATGTCAAGAAAAACTATGGTCAATTTTTGATTGAATTTGTAATGAAGCGAGTTAGATCTAGGTTCCGATTTCGCTCCAATAAGATTCTGTTGCGTTGAAGTCTGACAAGACTGACTCTGGGTATCAACCACTTCGAGTACACGGAAGGTCGGCACGTTTACTAGAATTAGTAAACTTAGACACTGGATCCACAAAAGGTAATGTGTCCAAAATTGAGGATTCCCTGTAGCCAACCTGGATAGGGGTCTTTGTCGTGAGTTCGTTTGTTGAAGGCAGGGGTCCAGGGAATAGATATCAGTAGCAAGAGGGGTCGACACTTGCTTTCCAGAGAATGAATCAGGTCTGTATCAAAGAACACTGACTGGTAGATAGATCTTGATTGCCAAATCAAGATCAAAAGACGATGGTGGCTTCTTTGTAGGAACCAGGGGTCAGATTATGTCACTTACTCGTTCAGGGGTTAAATCCGTGTCCAATCTCTTTGCCATGAACTGGTGCCCTAGTTAACGAAGAGTTCAACTACAAGGCACTGCAATTTATTGGTTCTGACTAAAAGATGAATAATGACAACAATGCGTACAAGATAACGAGTTAAGCTGCAGACAGTTCGCGTTATTGAAACAATGATATTAGTCAATTATTGATATTACAGGCAAACAGTATATAGTTTGCAAGAGTTGCCAGTACTCGATCTTTACCACAGATTACAATTGTTAGTTTATAGGGACAAGGTTATTTTGACGCTTTGACTCAGCTTGATTACTTCCTTCCTTTGGTAACGACTAACTCAATCTATCACTAAACTCTAAAGTTGTTTAATCCAGTATGTTTCTCTATCTCTACGTGCGTTATCCATACATTCCGGATCTATTTTATCAGACATAGCTTCATTTACTCGTATAACAGGCTTTTCGCATCGGTCATTAGAGAAATGCTCCATTAAAAGTTTGCATCCTTACCGTATATTGATCGGTAATGTTCAGCGAATCTGACTCTAAGTTTCCTTTTGTTCTCACCCACATATTGTATACCACACCGCGAACAGGTATACTAAATTTGCGGTTTCGCAACTTAAGATTGTCTCACCACACCATTAGCAGTTATGGGTTCGTATTGTTGTGAGTTATAGGTCCCGCTAAAATATCGGTCGTCGCTAGCATGTTTACAAGTTGTACAGCTGGCTCTTTGACATAGTCTGACTGGAACTGACGTGGGAGATATTTAATTACACGGGGCTTCCCAGGCCCAATGTAATGGCTGGCACACCAGTCCCAACAATTAAGCCAGTAATGAGTGAAGTTAAGGTTAGAAGAAATACATTAGCCTGGAAGCTTGGCTCCTATGTAGGATTATAACCTGATCGACCAGGAGGCTATCGTGAAAAGTAAAATTCATGGATGGATGAATGCAACCCGGGAGGATCGTAGTTATATGTAAAAATAAAATTGACAGATACATCAGATCCAACGTTGCTGACGGTTGCGAAATACGAGTAAAGTAAAACTTAAGAAGACGTGACGCCAGCGAGTACCTGAATAAGGTTTATTCCTAACAGGTACAGCAGGTTCACCTAAACCAAAAAGAAAATTCAAGTTATCAACAAAAGACAAATGTCGTATATGGTTAAGCATCGAAATATAAGTAACAGGAGTCACGTGTCAGCGGGTATCGATGCAATTGATACCGCATAACTGCTATAAGGAAACTTTGAGATTCGGTATGTGAGGCTGCTAAATCATATACGATCACATAAACCGACACAACTATTCCTTGAACGGATGGTCACGGATTACAATTGTTGGTTTATAGGGATAAGGTTATTTTGACGCTTTGACTCAACTTGATCACTTCCTTCCTTTGGTAACGACTAACTCAACCTATCACTAAACTCTATTCTGCTATTCGGTCACCGAAGGGTCAACACAAGGGTCGGTACGGTTGGGGGTTTCCTGGTACGGTTATGGGGTTAGTACTATTTATTTTGGAATCTTCTTTAAATCTTATAATACAGACTCTGCTAGTAACTGGATGGCTTAAGCCAGAGGCATAACTTGGTA
This sequence comes from Trissonchulus latispiculum, assembly GCA_030248195.1. NCBI lineage: Eukaryota > Metazoa > Nematoda > Enoplea > Enoplida > Ironidae > Trissonchulus > Trissonchulus latispiculum. The sequence continues at coordinate 8,719 of JASAND010001024.1, forward strand.
TCCACTGAAAGTGAATACGTTTATTGGCACAGGAACCAGTTTGCAGGCGGGTCCAGATCTCAGCTCCTGTTAGGTCTTTCGGATTGCCTGGATCCTCTGACAGTCGTTGGATAGCCGATTTAGAATCCGTACAGAGCCTAACTAAATTAGTTTCGGTCCCCTCTGCTGACTCTGCTATCCGGTCTAGAGCCACTTTGATGGCTTTCATTTCATTAGCATAACTGGAGCAAAATCGGCCAGCCGGTTCTGCAAGTTCCCTAGTACCACCGGTGCTAGGAAATCGGACCAGTATACCAGAACCACCGTTGCTGGTATCGTTCTGGGCAGATCCATCCGTCCAAAGCTCTCCAATGTCTGCAGGGGGAACTGAGTGTAAAGTTTCAGTTGCTGCAGCAAGTTTTAGGCGGCTAGAGTCATTTGCAGAGACTGGTCGGATAAGGCATGACAAGCTTACTTGGTCAGTCTTTCTGAGCCAAGGTGGAGTGGGAGGTGGGACGAAACTTTCTCTCTGAAATTCAGCCAGTCCCGCAGATTCCACAGGATCAGAGGCACAGTGGCGCCAATCAGATAGGGACTTCAGTCTGGGGCGGACCTATGCATTTGCCAGATCCCTGACCGGATTGTCTTCCGCAGTTCGAAGCGATTTTTCATACGCACTAGCGATATTCCATCGGCATAAGGCCACTTTCCAGCATCAGACTTTCTGTTGGTGTTGTTTTCGTGCAGCCAGTTATGAGTCTTGCAGCTTCATTTTCAATTGTTGCCAGCTTCGCCAGGTACGTTTTGGAGACACACGGCAGCCAGAGGCCGTCACAGTACTCCAGTACCGAGCGGATAAAGCCGAGATAGAGTGAGCGTGGTGTTTCCCGTTGACAGCCCCAGTTTGTGCCGCTTAGGACGCGCGTAGTCGTTTCTTGAGCTTTTCACCAGGCTCTTCACATGAGCCCCAAAGCTCAGGGTTCTATCAAAGGTAATTCCAAGAAATACAGGTTGAGTGTTGAATGGCAGTATCTTTCCCCTAAGAGTTGGTTGGTGCTCATATTTGGCTTCCGCAGGGTCCTTGGTAAATACTGCAACTTCACATTTGTCCACGTTGATATCAAGCTTCCAGGTTTCTGTCCAGCGCTGGAGCACTGTGAGGGCATATTGAAGGTTGTCAGTAGCTGCGGTAATAATCTTGTCGCTGGTCCACAGGGCTAGGTCATCAGCAAAGAGTGATGCATTGATTCCCTGGGGCAGGTCGTTGACGATGTCACTGATGAATATCAGAAATAACAAAGTTGAGAGGAACCCAACTTGGAGTACTCCCGCCGTCAGCCGCCTGGATCTAAGATTTACCGCTGCTCTTCTGTCCGTAAGGAAGGCCCTAAGCCACCTCAGGGCACATCCAGATATCCTCACTATCTTCATTTTACAGAGCAAAGCTGGAATCCACACGCGATCGAAAGCCCTACTGAAGTCGATGAGGGAAAGGACAGATCTTCTTCCTGGCTTAGCCTGTAGGTCATCACAGACAGTTTGGCTGATACGTAGTACTTGATCTTCGGTCGGTCTCTGCCTCCTGAAGCCTGCTTGGAACTGGGAGAGGGTGCCGCTGCATTCGAGCCATAGTTCCAGTCGGCTTTTAATAAGCCGTTCGAGTAGCTTGACCACACAGCTCGTCAAGCTTATTGGCCTCTAGGAAGAGATTTGGTCTGCAGATTTTCCCTTTTTGGGAACAGGGATGATCGTAGGCTTCCGCCAATCAGATGGGACCTCACCCGATACCCAATACCGGTTGTAGATTTTGAGCAGATAATCAAGAGCAGCGGGGGGTAGGTGGGAAAGCATTTCATTGGAGATCTTATCTGGGCCAACTGACTTCCGAGGTTTCAGCCGTTTCATTCTTTCGAGGAGTTCTGATTTGCTGAATGGCTGACAGATGTCGCCGATTCTATGGTCTTCGGTGCAGTCGGCCTTGGTTTCATCCATATATCGCTTTCCCTGGAGACGATCGGCTTTGCACAGGCTTAGTCGGCTAACTTCACGGTAAACGCTCATGAAAGCATTAGGTTTGTCACGTTCCCCACAGACGAGCCTCTGGTTATCCTTGATTCCCTCACCCAATCCAGTCGGGGCACAGTTTCCACTAATGCTGCCCAGGACCATAGGTGTACCTTGAGAAACCGTTGGGGGAGGGGGTAGCCGAAATTCAGGTGGGTGGGGTCAAACGGTTCGAGGTGGGGTGGGGTCCGGAAAAATCGAATTTGGGGGGGGGGTAAAAAATTTTTTTGGTCAAAAATTCAGAAAAAATTCGGAAATTTGCTAAAAAAATCGTTATTTCCAACTAAAAATCAACAATATTTCTTCATTTTTGCTCATTTGTTCGAAAAAACTTGGATTTTTTGCAAAAATTTCGAATTTTTCCAAAAAATGTCGAATTTTTACTAATTTTGAGGCAAAATTTTCAAAATTTTGAGAGTGGGGTCTGGCAAATTTGGGTGGGTGGGGTCTGGGATTTGGCCATTTGGGGGTGGGGTCTGTCTCCAAAATTTAGAGGGTGGGGTCGGCACTTTTCCATTTGGGGGGCGGGGTTCCCTCCCCCCCATCCCCCCCCCCAGCCCAGGTACACCTATGCTCAGGACTTTCCAGACCCGCCTAGGATCCGTATGGGCATCCAGCTGACTTGCGAAAGTCTGCCACGCGACAGCTCTTTTTCTCCTTGCCAGCTATTCTATTCTATTCTATTCTATTCTATTTATATATTTCAACCAATCAACACGTTAACGAATTGCAACCTGATATAAAAATACAAAGAAACAACAGTTTATATGACATAATTATAACCAAAAGGCACATCACTGTTGTTGGAAAGGGGTGGGGAGGGCCGAATCACCGACTACTAGGGGTCAGCCATAGCATTGGCATGGGCCACCTGTCGTTCCCTCACAGCTTGAGTCATTTCGTCATCCCACCAAGATTTAGATTTCAGGCGGCGCCCCCTGGGAATGCTTTCAGCTGCTGAACTGAGAATGATGCTGCAAAATTCCTTTTGGGCTGCATTGACGTCACTCAGTTGGGCAGGGTCACTACATGACACTTTCTCAGAGATTAGCTGCTGAAATTTCTTTCAGTTTGCTTTCGAGTAGCACCAGGTAGGTGGACCCGTTTTTCCAACAGGGACATGGCTACTTCCAACAGCCAAGCTGATGATATGTAGTAAGTGGTCTGATCCTAGAACCTAGATCCTCAGCAACAAACCAGTCAGATCTTCCGAATAGACCAGGATGACATGCTCATGTCAGGGGCCGTAGGCGCCCCAGTACCAAACGGGAACCGCGTCGGCTGACCAGAGTTGAGGACTGCCATTGAAGTATCGGACAGCCAGTTTTCTATTTGGGCACCCAGGGCGTCCGGTTCAGGATAATGGTTGTCCCAAAGGGGCGAGTGTGCATTGGCATCCGCAGCTATCAAAACCCGGGCGAGCCGGGAGATAATTTGGATCAAATTGCCGTATCCGAACATCGTTCCCGCCGCCTCTAATGGGGATGGGACATACAGATTTACTAGGGTTAGCTTAGCTCCGTCCAGATGAATGGAGGCAGTAAGGGACTCAGTTATCAGTGGGGGCCACTCCTAGATTGTGGTCGATGGTGAATTGGATACCGTCCCTTAGAATAAGAGGCCTCCACCTCTGGGTTGTTTACCCTGGCGTGGGGTGGAGCGCAGTTTGGTATGGGATGAGTAGCCCCGCAGTGCAAGCCTGAAAACAGTGGTAAGATGTGCCTCCTGGATTAGTGCCACATCAATCTCATTTGCCTCCAGAAATCGGCCTAGCTCTTCCTTCTTTGGACAATACCATTCGCATTCCATTGCATTACCCTGAATGGACGGGCAGGCGGTGCGTTGTGATCCCGTTTGGTTTTCTGGCGTCTCCTCCGACGTCGACGGAGGGAGGGAGCAGGCGGGGGGGAGGTTGGGGGTTGGGGTGGAGACCCAGAGTACGGACTGGAATGAGCAGGGCTTTCAGGGCGGATGTTACAATGTTGGCAGGTTCAGGGTACATTTGCGTACTGATTTATTTCCGCAGCGGTGGTGAGCCCGGAACAGGTTCGGTGGGCCCACCGGGTGCAGACGCAGCACAGGATGGAGTAGTCCTTCCACCCAACAGGGCGACTGCAGAGGGAACACGGGTATTGGGGTTGCGGTTGGGGACCAGGATTTCTCTCAACATCTCCGGCCAGAAGAAGTAGCTGAGGCCAGTGCCCAGTAGGCGCCTCCCCCAAATGGAAAAGTTCCGACCCCACCCTCGAAATTTTGGAGGCAGACCCCACCCCCAAATGGCCAACAAATCCCAGACCCCACCCACCCAAATTTTCCAGACCCCGCCCTCAAAATTTTGAAAATTTTGCCTCAAAATTATTAAAAATTCAAAATTTTTTGGAAAAATTCTGATTGTTTGCAAAAAATCCAAGTTTTTCGACTAAATGAGCAAAAATGAAGAATTTTTGTTGATTTTTAGTTGGAAATAACGTTTTTTCAGCGAATTCGCGAATTTTTTCTAAATTTTTGACCGGAAAATTGTTACCCCCCCCAAATCGAAAATTCGATTTTTCCGGGCCCCACCCCACGCACCTCGATCAAACCGGCTGACCACACCATAGGTGTACCACCTGTTTGGGTTGGGGGGGGGGAGTAAAAAGTCCAAATCTGGCTTGGGAGGGTCTAAAAAATCGGAAATGTTCAAAAAAAACTGTACCCAAATTTTCTTCAGCTAAAAATAGCCCTTTTTGGAAAAAAATAGCATTTTCAGCCATTGCTAATGTCAAAAACAATCCAACCATGAAGTACGTAATTTGAACATTAGATATAGGTTTTATAGGTATATATATAGGTTTTAAACTCGAAAACTTGATTGCAACACGTTTTTAACTCCATGTAATATTGCGTTAGAAAGTCCATAAAACTGTTTAAAACGTGTATTTCTCGCAATGATGTATATAAGCCAAAAATTTTTGAAAAATTTTGCAAAATTTACCCTAAAAATACCCGTCGTCGCGACTCCCTCCCTCCAGTTGGGGGGGGGGGCGGGCCGCGGGGCCCCTAAAAAGTTTTGGGGGTGGTTTGGAAAAATGGCTGGAGGGGAGGTTACCCATCCTCAAGGTTTTGTAGGCCATAGCTTTGGCCATGGCCTAACTTTATGAGTCGATGGCCTAAAGAATCTTGGCCGTTGAGGCCATTTGGCCTAAATTTTTCGACGAAAACCCAGTAAAATTTTATTGATTTTTAAGTAAAAACAGTAATTTTCTAAAAAATTTTTCGCGCCTTCGGCCCTAATTTATGCATTTTCACTTGTATTTCTGGGCTACGCCAGCCGCCAGCTAGTTTCATTATCTATTTGCACTTATAAATACACATTCAAGTTATAATTTCATTTACTGTTATTAAGATTTCATCGAAGAAATGCTTTTTTTAATAGTTTAACTTTATTTCTATTAGTTTAATTTTCTTCTTCCTGTGGTTCTCTATTCTCGTATGCTCCTATACCTGTTTTAATTTTCATTAAAAATTCATTATATAATTTATTAATACTGTCGTGCACTATTATTTCTATGCTAATAAGATTCTGTTTCTGCCATTTTAAGGTAAAAACGTAGTTTTTCTGGTTTGTTAAACAGTGGCGATGGCAATCTTTGTTGTTAAACAGCGATTTTTGAATATATATATATACGTATAACGCATGAGTCATGATAACTGTAATTTTAACAATGCATACAATAACGTGCAACCTAAAAATCAACATAATTTGGATGACCTAAATTTTTTGGGTGATGGCCTAAAAAATTTAAGTCGTTGAGGCCATTTGGCCTAAAGTTCGGCGACCAAAAACATCCCTGCCCATCCTTCCCCCATTTGCGCCTATGGCCCTGCCTACTTACGTATATACTTGATTTGAGCCCGCTAGCTCGTCTCCATCGTCCAAACGCAGTGACGCACAATTTTTTTCGAGGGGGGCGGATCTGAAAAAAATTAGACGGGGGTCTGTTGATAATTTTGAAAAATGTCAAAAAAACTAACTATAGAAAGGTTTAAACTGCGTAAATTAAATTAAACAGTGATAAAATGCGCGGACATGACAACATTTTTTCTTTACGTCTGGTGTCGAGGGAGTGCCAAAACGGTTGATTGCCCCCCCCCCCCGACCTGTATATACGTACGTAACTTAAATTTTGCCGATGATGTGGAGTTGCAATTTTTGCATAATTGAACATTTCTTTATTACTTTTACTTGACTTGACTGCGTATATTCAATGCATTTGTGTTTAGTAATGAGCAATAATTCAAACGGTAATCGTGGAGAAAAGAAACCAACCTTAGAGTTATACCGTCCCGGAGCGTTGAGCTCCGGCAAAAAGGAAGGATCTGCTTCCCACCTGAAGAACTCTCAGTCCGACAAAACTGTCAACAACAACAACAACAACTTCTCGACTGATACCTCAAGACCAGACAATGGTGTTGCTGGGAAAGGGCGAAGGCAGCGACCCCCGCAGGCTATCTATGTGCCTAAAGGTGCCCGACGAGCGGAACCGACTGAAATCCAAAACACATCTTCACCAGTCCCTTCCAGCGACGCTCCCGATGGCAGCCACAAGTCGACTACCTCGGCAGCATCAGATAAATCTACAGTTTACAAGGGTAAACGGAATGGTACGTGCGGCCTGTATATATATATACGTATATACAGTAGCGTAGGTACAAAAAATTTTCAGGGGGGCGGTGTTGACCGAGGACTTTTGAGGGGGGGGGGTAAAATTTTCTGGTTTTGCGTAACATGCACACTGCGTATTATACTGCAAGTTGTCCTATAAATTCAAAAGCCTTCTATGATTCATGTTTTCGACTTGTTACAACTGAAAGCGAAATCCTAAGTCCTATATGGGGGGTCTGGGGGGCGGAGCCCCCCAGAAGTTGAGAAAATTTTTAAATTTTCTCATTAAACGCTATTGAAACATTTAATTCTTTATTAATGATTTATCAATTGACTAACAACATTTTGTACCTTTATTTACTATTTTCTACGTTTACTGTCTTGTCCGAAAACTGAAACTATTAGGATGCTCCCATTAAGAACTGCGTATTCTGATCATATCAACCAATTATGCCAAGGCTGAAGATGTTGGGAATAATAACGCAGATAACAGCAAAACTGCAAAGCAACTTATACATATATACAAACATTTGTTAGCATGTTTAGTGAAAAATAATAATTTTGATAATCGAAATAACCAAAATTCGCGCCGAAGGCGCGAAAATTTTTTTATTGGTGTAGAAAATGCATCAATGTTGAGCTAATTTGAAGCATTAATGTATAATTTGTGTATGTTTCCAATAAAGTTAAACGCCCGCGCTCCGCGCGGGCGTAAAATTTTTCTTTTTTTTCAGGGGGGCAAAGCCATTATTTCGGGGAGGGCGGCCGCCCCCCCCCCGTATCTACGCTAGTGCGTATATATACGGTTGTAAGTGGCCTACTTAGAAATTTTTTCGCGGGGGGCTGAGCCCAGAAAATTAGTACGGTCTGGGGGCTTCGCCCCCAGAAGTTGAAAAATGTCTGAAGATAAGGATTGAAAAGCAAAAATAAACAACAAAAATTGAGTAAATTTCGCACCGCAGGATATATAGAAAATATTGAAAAAAGTTGCTATTGAAAGGTTTAGTACGCTCAAATAAGGGTAAATTAAGCGAACATTAAGTCAAGCCACAATCAGTCCGCTGCTTGCGGACAATAAGGTTTTTCCTTTACGTGTGATTTCGGGAGGGGGCGCCTTCTGCGCCCCCCCCCCCTAAGTGCCCCCCTGACGGTTGTGGTTATAAGATATGATAGATACTCATTTCTTATATTTGTACTTGTTTTATTTGTTTCGCTTTTCCTTTATATAGTGTGGAGTTATATATACTCCTTATACATAATATACTTGCAGTGCAGTATTTACATTTCATATATACAATGTACGCATATATTCTGCGATGCGGCTTCCTCTCTTCAACAGGTCCAAGTTAACAGTGATAAACGTATATAGCAATTTTTGAATGAATTGTATAATACAGTAGTTTTTGACTGCTGAAGTCTTTGTATATTATATATATTATTTGAATTGGTGTTTTTTCTTATAGGCCCAGGTCAACAGAGCAGCAGATCCCCAGCCGATGACCCCTCCAATTATTCTAGCAGTGGAAAAGCTGGTCAGGCTCCAAATCCTCAATCCGACAGGAGAGAGCAGTTTCTCTCTAATCCAGATCGTCACCCGCCGACTGCTAAATCCTCCGACAACTCTGAGACTACAAAAGCGACTGCAAATAAGGCCGCTAGGACTACAAAACGGGACAGAATCAGCAATCCCAGCCAACCCGATGAAGCCAGCGCTACAGCTGTCTATCGAGGAGCAATGGATGAACGACGAGGCTCGGACAGCAGCTCTGTGTCCGGGAGGAGCGGTCGCGGAGGATTCTCGAGACATCGCAGACACAACCAGAAGGAGTCCAGGGAGGATAATCCATTTGGCAAGGATAAATCCGCCACTCCAGATCAATCCCGGGAGCAGCGTGGACGAGAGGATGGCAGCGGCGCCCTGAGAAGACGACAGAATAACTACCATCCGAAGAACGTTGAATCAGAAAACCGAAAGACTTGTGCGGTCAAGACCGGGGACCGGGAGGGGTTGAAGGGTACTGGAGGTCCTCGACAAGGGGAAGGTGGTTGGCATCAGAAATCCCAGCAACAACAGCAACAACAACCGCCGCCTCGCATGACAAAGCCGGCCACCTACTCGGAATTTCGACATGGTTCTGAGCCGCAAGCTGATGACAAACGATTTGATAAATCCGGAAATAAAAATGGATCGGAGGATACTGAGACTGTTCTGCCGCCCTCTCTCCTGACGTTGGAGTTCAGTGGTCGACCCTCACAGCAGCAGCATACCTCTAGTGGGATGCCGGGCGGCACAACGCGACAGGATGCATTGCGGATGCGCGCCCAGCGTAACGGTGAACGAGGATCCTATCAGCGGGGAGGAACGACAACAACAGCAACTGATACTCGAAAACAGAGGCAACAACAACAGCAACACCCGTCCCATCTAAAGGGACGCAGAAGATCGGATGGAAGAACAACTTTGGAGAATCCAGGACTGGATGCCCCTCCGCGGATGGGTGAAACGGAGAGCGATAGTGACGAGGAGACGGGAGAACTGACTCGGAATTTCAAGGGAACTATTGTTATCACCAGCAGTACTGCGACGGCCGCTGTCACGGATGATAATAAGGTGGGTTTTAGTTGGATGGCAGTGGCGGGGGAAGACGTGAGGGGAAGGAGGTATGTGCCATTTAAAACTGGAACAATTAGCTAGTCGTGGGTGGTCCTACGTACGTACTATCATAAGGGTCGCGGTAGCAACCTTTTATAATATGAGTGCGACAGTGTAACACACGGCTGTGCGCAGATTATGTGCGGAAAAGAAGGTACGTGTCGAGTTTAGTATGTGTGCGAAGTTTCGTCCCCGTAGCACTTACCGTTTAAAAGTTACGCCCCGGACCAGTTTACGGCGGCGATGTTTTTTTCCGGTATCTCCGACTGGATGTCTCATTGCAAGGTTTTGCGAACTAAATGTCTATATACTTATGCAAAAATTTTTGCCTATCAGAACCATATATTTATTCTTGTAGTACTATAAGGAAAACATTTTAGGCTACATTTTCTTCTGCCCAGAGGCGGAAAAAATTTTGGCAGGGCGTCAAAGTCGGCCCAACCTCTAAAATTGCCAAAAAGCATACTATAAAGGTTAGTCTGCTTGAATAAGTCAGAATGTGCTATACGTATATGGGGCAATACTGTCTATGTGGCTGAATAGCACACATATCGGCATCGATCAAGTGCTATATGGTTTTCCGCCTGGCGCGTAATTTTTGGGTACTGGCTTTGAACTTTGTTTTTACGCTTATTTTGCGACATGAATGGCTCAAATTTCGCAACAAAAGTTTTCGGGTCCGGTGGATCGATTCCCGCAATCCGTTTTGCTGCCCGATTCACCCAAGTTGGTGGTCTGGTTCCACTTAGTTGACCGCCTGAGGGATTAGGTCGACACTGGAGAATGCCGGCTTATGAGTTTTGCTTTTGTCCATAACGTTATATATACTTTTTTTAATTTGAGGATTGGAAGGAAGCTGTTTCTGCCTACGCCAGAGCAAAATCGCCTGAAGAATTGCCCGAGTCTACACAGATGGATCAACAGGACACTCCACCAACGGCTGATCTATTTCAATGTAAGTCAGTCAGAAGAACTTGTAAGTGACGTTTCTTGGATTGCAATAATTAATCTTAGGGGGTTCACTTTTTGGTCACTTTTTACTTTCCCCGACGTTGCTGATTTTTATATATTTTATTGTCCAAACGATATGTTTTAACGAGTTTTTAAAATTATAGTCGTAAGTCTTACGGTTATTGAGTAACTCCACCTCAAAAACTCACCTCAAAATTGAGATCTCGTGTGTTAAACATAGGAAATTGGAAAAGTTGTCACTTTTTCACGTGCGCCACAGAAATCTCACGAATGGCAAAATGGATCCGTCTAAGCTTTATATAATATGATTTCCATGTTTCCCGACTGTGATCTGTAGGACTCAGAATTTTGATATTAGGTCTTTAAAAATTTTAATGAATTTTTGAAGTATTTAAAATTTGAATTAAATTTGTAAGTAATTTAATAAACAAACTCTTGCAATCTCTTCGGGTTATGGTTATGGGGATCGTGGAAAGGTTGTTGTTTATATTCTTTTTCTTGTTTTCTTCTAATTTTAGTGCCAGCAGAACACATGGACTGGTCGCTGGAGGTGGAACGTTTCGGTCGAGAACAGCAGCAGCAGCAACAACAGCAAGCTCAGCGAAAGGATGCTGCTGGAAAGAAAGCTGCTACACATCTCTCGCCACCCGAGAGAAGTGGGAGCAGCACGGGTGGAGTCCTGCAGTGTCAGCGACTCCCGGACGGACGTCCTGTGGCCACCGTCTCCCCGGTCCGCGGCTCAGGCGGGCTCCTACACGTTTCCGCGGCAGGTTAGTCACTGCTTTTGACGTACATAATGTCTGCTGACTGGTACTGTAGGAGATAAGCAGATCGAACAAATGGATCCCACCCCCCCCCCATATCATGTCCGTCCTGGAATTTCCGTTGTGTGGACCTGCCCTGCCAATGCGAAGGCTTCTGCTGGACAAGTGGATGCCGAAGTACCCTCAACTAGCTTACCCGAGCTGATCGAGCCCGGACGACGACGACAACAACAAATAGACGACAGACTCTGGCTACAGTTTTTTCCAGTTTTCTGTGACAATGACTATTCATATGTTTTTTATTGTCTCCTGTTTTAGCATTGGAAGCAGCGGAACGGAGGGATCAGGAACGCCTGGGGCCGCGACGAGTCACGGGGACTGAGGAGGAATTGTCTGCCAACACCACCACCCCTACATGGAATGATAACAGTGCCAAAATTATGGGGAATCAATCGGACCAGTAAGCTATGCTGTCTGAATGTTTCCATAGGACTTTGGAATTTTCATGAAAGATGTTTTATCAAGAATTATAGTTCCAACAGATCACAGTACGTATATGACTAAACGTTTCTAGCGATTACCACGTTAGTCAGCAATTATCAAAATGCCAATATATCTATTTGTACATTTTTTCTGGTGGCTGTAGCTCAGTTTTACAATAACTTTGTTTAGCGAAGTGGTCAAACTTGGTCGCTGCATTCGAATCTGTCGATCTGACACACACATTGTGAAAAAACGATTTTTTCAGAAACAAGACAAATTTAACGCTAATCGAAAGCAAGTTTAACACCGCTTAAAAATGCGGAGGAACATTTTTATGGTCCGCAATTGCATCCTATTTAAGTTAACGGCTGTTAGAGATTTTTGTGATCAAGCCGCAACAGTGGCCTTGCTGTTCCATAATGTCGTTAAACGAAGAACGAAATCAAGTTTAACCTGCCAAAACCGACGCAAAATTAATTCGTTAGACGTGTTTAAACAGTGTTCAAACATACATACATCCCATTGAAGCGCCATAATCCAAGATTATCTGAGGTAAAGCGTCGTCGTCTAAATCGGTACTGTCGTTTCCGCCCATTATTCAAATTGCAAGCGGTTAGCTCGTTACTGGAGTATAGGTGGGCAAACTCTATGTTTAAGCTTGATATGTACGACATTATGTGGCTACCTTGCGGAAAAATCTGACTATAAAATTTTTCCTGATGGACCCCCCACCCCCCAAAGCAGACTTGTTGGTTGAAGAGGAAAAAATGATTAAACCACATTCTGTGCTCATTTATCGAAGACACTAAAGCAGTATTCATTGGCATAGTCATTAAAATATTATGCGAAGGATGTTTCAAGGTAGATTTTGGTACAGAACCAAACCAGGTGCCCACATTATTGGGGGCCAGAGTGTGCACGGAGGCGTCCTCATAGAATAAGCCTACTCTCTCCATTCCCCCTCTCTCGAGGATCTATGTACGTCAGGCCTTTATTTTCACCAATTTCTCGCAATTGTTCAGATGTTTATCGGGCCCCATGTTTGCACATCCGAATTATAGTTTTACTGAAGTGTTGGTTTGTCTTATAGCCTGCTTTGTTAAAATCTGGCAATTAAATCGTAGTTCCCATCTGTTATCTTGGCTGACAAAAACTACGCAATGTTTACATTTATAATATAAAATCAGTTTTCGTGTTGCTCCGCGCTTCTTGGTTTTGCTTCTGAATTTTCATTTTGTTTTGCTTCCAGGAATTTGGCCCCCAACGACCGGCTGTCCGAGTGCCGTCGCCTGGAACAGGAACTCTACCTCCTCTTGTCACAGTTGAGAAACAATCAGCTACAGCATTTGGAGTCTGTCATTCAAATACGGTATAGTGGTGGTAGATGTAGGGTGTTGCAGGGGCGGATCCGGGGGGGGGGGGGGGGCGGCCGCCCCCCCGTCGCGATTCGAAGGTAGGAAAATTAAGGAGAGAAAGAGGAAAAAGGGCAAAGAACCAAAAAATTTATTTCGCGCCTTCGGCGCGAATTTTCTACTTTTTAACCGCATATTTATTGCATTTGTGAAGAAAAGGCTTGAAATGCATCCGATTCTTCGGAGAAAATTACCATTTTTGCCTGAAAATGTCAAGAATTTTAAAAAATTTGTTCAGTTCTTCAGTATAAAAAGAATTAAATACCCGAAGACCGATTTTATTGCAAAAACAAAAACTTTCTTCAACTTCTGTGGGGCTCCGCCCCCCAGACCCCCCGCTGGAAAAATTTTACCGCCCCCCGTCACGACATCCTGGATCCGCCAGTGTGGTGTTGGTAGCTCCCCCCTAATGTTTGTTTGCTAATGTTGCGTTAGCTGCCTTCTTGCTTTGTCATTTTAACCAAAGATTTATTTTACAGTATATTATGTAATAGAGATTATTGTTAGTGTGGATTTCCCTTTGTGTGTGTGAATTTGTGATGTTTTGTAGAAAGCGAGTGCTGGATCAGTATCAGTCGTTGATTGTGGAGGATTTGGAGCTGAGCTGTCAGCAGCAGCTGGACCAGACCATGTGGAAGCTCTACTTCTATCGAATCATCGAGGTCCTCAAGTCCCTCCCCGCCAACCCTTTCCTACACTCTGCCCTGGTGCAGTTTATTGCACAGGTACGTATATACTCGTGCATACCATTATTTGCGAGATGTTATTTTTAATCTGTACTTATTTGCGTAATAGCTTCAGGAGTTATCTACATATACGTATGTACGTACACAGGTGCAAGATCTGCAATGATACAGGTGTGGGAAACGTTTCGGGATTTTGTTGTAAAGTTTGTGGTATAATATGGTTTTTATAAGCATGGTTACGGCCCAGCTCCCCCTACAATAACAGCGTTTACATTGTGTATTGTACACCGACTTGCTGTATAGCGTGTTGAAGCTCGAATGCACAAGGATTCCGTTAATGTTGAATGTGTCACGCTTTGAGCTTCCTGCGTTCAGGAACGTGGGAATCTATTTTAAGTATTTTTCTTTTCGAAAAAAGTTGGGGTGGGAAAGTGGGGGGGGGGGAGAACCCATAAAGTGGGGGATTCAAAGTGGTCTTAAATTGTCAGCAATGCAGTCAAAATAGCCTGTTTTCTACATACTGCTATAACTATGGTAAAAAGTGCTCAAATATTGAGTTTGCGTACCAAAATAGACGTTTTTTGACCAAAAGGTTCCGGCGAATCCGGGAAACTTTTTGAAAATTTTTACCAAAAATCCTTAAAATTTGGTATTTTGTGGGCACCTTATGGTGATTGTGGGGAAGCCCAAAAAAGTGAGGGTGGGGCCGAGTGTGGGAGAAAGGGGGCGAGAGGGGGAGAACCCAAAAGTGGGGGGACGCCCCTGCCCCTCCCCCCTCCAGTAGAAAAAGCCCTGTACGATTTCGAAGTCATCGTCTCAAATTTTTTGCCCAGATTACAGTATGAAGAACTGAGTCTGAGTTTAGCCACAGGTTTTGGTAATCCCTTTTCCTATCTCTTTGGCAGGGTGTTCAGTTCTATGAAGATGTGTTGCTGGAGCTGGAGCGAGTGCACGGCGTCTCTCTCAAGTCCCAACTCCGCCCCATCCCGGAGGACCTGGGCCTGGGCTGCGAGCCGCGTCTGGACCTGCGAACTCGTCGTCAGAAGCTCACCCTGCTGGCGGCGCAGCGCTGCTGTCTCGCCCTGGGCGATCTGGAACGCTATCGTCAGCAGCAGACCAATAGCTGTAACTTTGGTCGCGCTAGAAGGTATATATAAGACATCCACTACACCAGAACTCAGTTTAAAATTTGCATAATAAACTTTTACTGTATGTATGCTTGTGCTAATAAATGATATGATATGATATGATATACCAATTGCCTACATATTATCCTATGTATGTATGGAAGTAGAAAAAGACAATGTTGTACGTATTTGTGAAAATTACTTCTACAAGTCTTGTCCAGAAATTTTCGGGTCTCAGATGCTGAAGTGACAATTTAAATTCTTACTTTGCAGAGTTGTAACTGTTAATTGTTGTAAGACAGGAGTGGAATTTTTAATTAATTTTAAAGCTTGTTTGCATTGCTCAGTTGATTTACCGAGTTTTTGCGAAATTATTTGAATTTGCTGTGTTTTTAGTTGGTACCTAAAGGCTGTCCAGTTATCGGCCAAAAATGGACGACCTCACAATCAGTTGGCTCTGTTAGCTGTTTATACGGTAAGTCTTTATTTTAGCTGTTTCTTAGCATTTATACGTTTCTGAATGTTTTGTCTTTAATGTATGTTTTGACCTGTGCCTTTCACAAAAACTTTGTATTTTACTCTGTTTTGGCATGTCACAATAATTCAAGTATGATTCTTTTGATGGTCATTCTGACGCTGGCTTTCCTTTTTCCTCTAAAATTTATGTTGAATCATTTTAAGCCTTTTAAAATTGTCTTTTTTTAGCGTCGTCGTTTGGAGGCAGTCTATCACTACGTGCGAAGTTTGGCCGCCCATCATTCCTTTACAACGGCGGCTCAGTCCCTGGTACAAGTCTTTGAAGAAGTGCACAAAAAGGTGACTATTACTTCCTGGTTGTTATCTTCTCTCTGTGGCTGATTTTATATTTCGCAAAGGAGGTTATGACTTTTACAGGTTAAGGTTGGGATAGTGTTTCCTTTTTAGTTTCAGTCGACGGTCAACCTAAAATAGTGACTGAGACTACACTAGTATGCCTACTGAGAATAGTGTTGTATCATTGACCACATTTGGCAACCGTTACACCGTGCGTGGAGGCTACAGTAACCATCCTCCACTATGCAATTAAGTTTATGATAATTGAAATGGACGAGTTAGTATTACATTATTGGTTTGCCATAGTTTGCTTAAAGCACGTCATGACTTTCCCAGTTTTTTTTGTTTTCACATACCTCACTCCTGTCTGCATCATATCTGTTTCAGTACGAATTCTATGAGGAACAGGTGCGTGCAGAGCACGAACGCTGTCTGCGGGAGCAGCGTGAGGCTCAGCGTGCCGCGGGCAAGACTGGAGGGCCGCCGGCGGTGCCTATGCTCTCCAGAGTCATCGTTGGGGTCACCCGCCGCACGGCGGCACCCCCAGGCCTGCCCTTCGTCGTGAGATCTGGATCTCTCCAGAGGGTCGTCGGGAAACGGACACAGAGCCCTCTGATCCGGTTGATCTGCAGTCGGGGGCGGCCCCCTCCCGGGCTGAGCTCTGCTGCGCTGCAGCACAGGAGAGGTACAGTAAGAACACAGGTTTTGCTGATTCTTGGGGAAGGTTTGGGTTTTTACAATCTTTACATACATCGTTCGTTGGAAGTGGCCAACTACAAGTTTTGTTTTGAGGGGGATTTAGATGCACCATAACTTTTAAACTCATACTACTGATAATAGATGGAGCTATTAAATGTGTCTGTGTAGAAGTTGTTTCTTAGTTTCGTATCAGTTTCAGCTCTGTCTTGTCTTTAGTGGTGGAGTTTTATTGATGATGTTTGGTGATTTTTCCTTTCACCGCTTGTTGTTATTACTTTTCTTTTCAGCTAACGAAGCGATTTGTCACCTATTTTCTGGAGCTCAGTCGAATGCTGTTCTGTAAAATAAAGTATATAAATGTGGTATAGCTGTAGATTTTCTGTTTAAAATTTCTCAATGGATATTTTCTGGGCTTATTCTAGCGAATTTTTGTTGGGGAGGGGCTCCTTGGGGGGCCCTAGGGGGGGCGAGTCATTTTTTGGGGGGCAGCGAAAATTTTTCTAAAAATATGCTAGTTTTATCGTAAACGCCAAAGAAAATCGTTTTCAGTGCAAAAATAAGCGGATTTAGTGTTAAAATGTTTTGAAAATTTGGCCTTCTGAGCGATTTTTTCAGGGCAGAATTTGGTACTAAAATGGACGCCCACTTTTTGGAGGGGGACGAATTTTGGGGAGGGGAAGGTCGTTTGAGGACCCCCCCCCCCCTGTAGAATAAGCCCAGATTTTGAGTTTAGTTTCAAAAAGCTCTCATAATATTTATTTTCTTGTGAACAATTTAATTTTTAAATTTTCAATTTTAATTTGCTACTGCAATTTTAGCCTGGAACGGCTGACAGAAGTGAGTGAGAAGGCCTTTCTCCAGCTTCGGGACCTCCTCCTGCGCACACAGAGCCCTCTGTCGGCGATGCAGCTGATGCAGATTGTCTCAATTTCCCTATTCTGTATTGATACAGTCAGTGCAAGGGGTACGTATTGATTAGGTCTGCTGTCTTTGTCACATAAAAATTTTGCCGAAAATATAAGCACAACTGATTGGAAAGAATAAGCCACATGGTGGGTGAAAGTAAAGCGGTTGTTGTTGTGAACTGCAAAGAAACAGTTTATAAAAAGTCTAAAAAAATCTTAACATGTTATCAAGAGTACATAATATAAGAGTGTGACAACTAGCAAGCTCTCTCTTATCAGAGCAAAAACTATGCTCTGTTCGCTAACGGCCTACCCCCTCCCCAAATTGGATCCCAGCGAACAAAGTTAATTCGCCCGCTATGTTTGTGTTCTAAAGTTCGAAACAGACTCACTCAAATTACACTTACGCACTGCTTGTGTTTTTGAGCTTAAGCACATAAACATAGAGCGAGTGTGCGTACCCCGTTTAGACCCTCCTCGTACCCATAGGGGCGGAGTGAGAGGGGTCAATTTGGGAAGGGGGTAAGCCGATAGCGAACATAGCATAGTTTTGGCTCTGACTGCGTAGAGTGTGGCGCTT
>JASAND010001025.1:0-19354 GCA_030248195.1 Trissonchulus latispiculum
GTAGTTTACTGGTCGCTTTGAGCTTTGACTGGAGATTGAGGGGTAAACAGCATGCAATCTAAAGGAATCTGGAATGTAAAGAGACATTGCCCATGGGACCTTAATTCTGATTGTGTTGCAACGAGGATGTGCTCGATACGGTTGGTTGAACTGTCGTACTGATGGGACGCAACTTATCACGTGCTACTTCAGGGCCAATTGACCTTCTCTTATACATTCCTTCCCTCCAGTAACATTCTCTCAGCCATTGCTTGGTCTTAACAATTTCTAGATGTGTTCCAAATGAGGAAGACCAAGTACTTGTTATTACAGCAGCAAAATTGGAATTTTGTCACAAATCTGGTAGTCTTTATAGACATAAAAGCGCAATGTTAGCGGTGTGACTAGGTTGCAGCACATTGTTTGACCGAGGGTTTGGCCATTTGGTTGTAACTATTGGTTTAGGATGAAGCAGGAGTCTGTATCAACTGCTGGCTGGTTCACTCAATGTGACAACTGAATTGTCTAAATGCCACAGTGAAGCAATCGTTTTAAACAAAAACCTAAAACTGGACCATTCATAAAGAGGTACACTAATTTGAGCAAAACATCGGTTACAGTATTTAACTTTGCAGATGTTTGCATAGAATACTTGAAAATCACACACCGTCAATCTTGTGTACCATGAGTGATTCTGTCAAGTTGATGGCCTCATCCTCTTACACCTACCAGCATTGTAAGCATTCGATAGTAGATGCATAATGAGAGGGACGACCGCATTATGCAAACATTTGTTTTTGTTTACAGAGTATTTATTTTTGGTTTTTACTTAAGATGCATTCACCTCTTCCATACAATTTTTTGAGCTAATCTATCTTTTAAGCCATAGGACGAAGGATTTGTTGGTATGATTGGTGGGCAAATCATAATAGCTTAAAACTGGCTACAACTTTATCCTATAGCCCCGTCCTCTGCTTCCTCCTAACATGCCATTTTATGAAACAATATGAAAAAATGGAAACTGGCAACTTGAAAACTTTAAAAAATTGATTCCTGCTTCTCTGCACTATTGATATCCCTTACAAATGTTACAGAACTTGCAATAAGAAAGAAATGAACGACTCCATTTTTTGTTAAATGAATAATGCCTAATTGCAAACCTTCATCATGATGATAAACATGAACACAAGCTGATACATCCTCAGTAGGACTTCCAGTACTGTCAAATGAGTAGTGTTCTGAGCCCTTGACGATATACCCTTTTTTGCTGCTATCAAAACTGTACTTTACTTCACAGCTATTGCTGCATGTACCGATCCGGCATGAATCTAAAGCAAAATCAATCAAAAATAATACATACAGCTTAACCTCGGTACTAGACTAAATTAATACTTAATTACTACGCGCAATTAATAAACTTGCTAAAACTAATTTTAAAATTTTGGTCAAAATTATATATTAATGAAGACTATGTAATCAGCCAAAAGCAATACAGGTTGACGTAATGCTGTTTCAGTAGCCGATTTTAGTTTCAGTATCAGTTTCAGTTTTAGTCGGGGACCAAAATTGTTTCAGTTTCAGTTTTAGTTTCAGTCGGAGTTTCAGTTTCAGTTTCAGTTCACTTTAAAACGAACGGTTTCCAGCCCTCTGAGTTGACATAAAGCACAATATGATGTTTACTCAGCCTCTCCAGCAGCAATACTAACGGAATCGAAGCTTAAATCCTTCAAAATGTCAAGTTTTAAGGGGCGACTGAAACTAGTTTCAGTCCGAGTTTCAAGTTTTTATCTAAATCAATTTCAGTTTCAGTTTCAGTTTCAGTTTCAGTCGGCAGCATAGAAAAGTTTCAGTTTCAGATCTCTTCTCAAAATAGTTTCAGTTTCAGTTTCAGTTTCAGTTTCAGTGACTAAAACATCACTAGTTTAACGAAACTTTTGGTTCCAGAAGGTGAGTTTTTCGTTTATTTACAATTTGCTGTAATGGAGTTGAAATTTAACTGAAGGTATTCACAGTTTTGAGCGGGCGGTGGATATATACAACTGAACGGGAACCGGAAGCAGAACTCTAAGTGGCGAGATGTTTTAAATCCAGGTCATTGTTTAGTATACAAAAATTCACCATCAGACTTTGCTTACTAATGGTCATCGCCGCTAGGTAGTGTTGTTTCAGTAGCCGATTTTAGTTTCAGTTTCAGTTTCAGTTTCAGTCGGTGGTTCGAAATAATTTCAGTTTCAGTTTCAGTCGGCGGACCAAAATAGTTTCAGTTTCAGTTTAAGTTTCAGTCGGCAAAGTAAAATAATTTCAGTTTCAGTTTTAGTTTCAGTCGGAGTTTCAGTTTCAGTTTCAGTTTCAGTTCGCTTTAAAAACAACGGTTTCCAGCTCTCTGAGTTAATATAAAGCAAAATTTAATGTTTATTCAGCCTCTCTTACAGCAATGTTAACAGAATCGAAGCTCAAAACCTTAAAAATTTCAACGTTTAAGGAAAGACTGAAACTAGTTTCAGTCCGAGTTTCAGTCTTTTACCCAATATAGTTTCAGTTTCAGTTTCAGTTTCAGTCGGCTGCCTAAAAATGTTTCAGTTTCAGTTTCAGGTCTCTTCTCAAAATAGTTTCAGTTTCAGTTTCAGTTTCAGTGACTGAAACTGAAACCTGTACAAACTGAAACCTAGTTTCAGTTTCAGTTTCAGTGACTGAAACATCACTACCGCTAGGTCAACCACTAAACTGAAACGCAAACATAAGTTGCGGGTCTGTATTGCCAGTTGTTTCCTGGATCCGTTGTTTGCAAGTCCGGATGAGTTGCCAATTGCGAGTGTATTTGGCGATAGTAGTATTGTGGGACGCCTCGTGGGGGCGCGTGGTTCTTGGCCTCATGTTATTGTCCACATTATGATCTCACATGTGGATCGTTCTTTTTATTGAGTATACACAAATGAAAGAACAAACGAAACTAAGATGTCACTACATCACCTCCGACCCGAAAAATCCTGAGGTGGGGATCGAATCCACAAGCTTTGGCGATGTAGGCTAACGCTCTACCGATTGAGCCACTGCAGGCACAATCGAACCAAGCTGAAGTTTGAATTCGTTCCCAAACTGTAGTGACTTTTAGACAAATATACAAACTAAATAACTGTGAATTCTAGTAAAACAAACAAAGTCTTCCAGAAGGTTGACTAATATATGGGTAAATAGAATTTACTATTGCTAGATTCAACGGGATGAACGTTGGGGTTTCTTGTCGGCCTAGAGAGGCGATGAGGTCGGCCGCTGGGCCGGCCTTCATTTTTCCGGCTTCCGTAACACCCTATTCGATCTGGCAGGCCGGAACGGATACCCGGCAAAGTCGACCCTAGCCGTCCTTACTTTCCCCCGGCCCGACAAAGTTGATATACAACTTCAACATCAATAACATGTTTGCTTTGCCTCTTAAATTGCTGAAAACAAATTTGTTAGCAAATGGCTACACCAGCTAGCCAGTCGGGCAGGTAAATATATACCCCTGCACAAACGAAGCCGGCCCCCCACCTCACGCAGACACACAGAGAATCTATTATGTCCGATGTGTAATGGAATTAATAAAATAAGGTTCTAAAAGTAACCAAACTGGTCTAAAAGTAGTCAGAAATAATCAATTTGCAAGGAAGAACTCTTATGCCATGGACTTATGAAGAAGAACAAAGATCATTGATATGGAATGTATTTATCAAATAATGTCCAAGCAATAATTGTATAGATTATCTTATGTTTGTCTAGTCAGAGTTGTCAGTATTCAGTAGAAATCAAGAAATTCATCAATAGGGTCCAAGGTTTATACTCAATTTAGGCCTAAATCCTAGTCTTAATTATGATTTTAAGCGTCTTAATTATAATTTTAAGCCTAATTAAGTTCTACTAACGTGTGGCTTATTAACAATACTAATCCAGGAATTGTGCAAAAGGAGTATTCCGGTCTTAATCCCTTTAGTAAGTGGAGTTGTTACTCCCACACGAAGATAAAAGTCGACATCTAAACTAAACTTAGGTGAATAAGCGAGTAATGTCAATTATCTGAGTCGAGTACGGCCTTCACCGAAAATTAATACAATCACTAGTGTTCGCATACCAATTCGCAGGAAGTCATAAACCCAAAACATGAGGTTTATGTGTTTAATTAAGCCGAAGTTTAGTCGTAAAATTGTCTATAAAATGGAAAATTTATACCTAAAAACAGAAAATATTGGAAGATGGTTCAATACTAGATACAAAATAGCTAAGTACGTAGTTAGGTAGTGTTAACTAGTGTTAATCAGGTGTTAATTAGGTAATAACTAGTTAATTTTAGTATTTTTGTTTAGAAAATGACTTTTGCTTATATGAAAGCGAATTTGATTCTGATTCCAAAAATCCAAACCCGACTTTTCAACTCCCAAAAATAAGAAAGTTATAAGGGAAAATGTTTTTATAAGATTACTTTTTATGTCGTAATCTTAACACTCCAAAAAGGAGTGTACTAAAGTTGGTTTCCTTGCCTAAAAGTTAAGGTAAACCTTTTTTCCTTTTTTATTGCCTGGGAGGTTGTCTACCTCCCAGACTACAACTCAGTCAGGTGTTGTTTTCTTTCCTCTCTTTCTCTGCTAGGCCTCTTTCTTCCAGGGCCTAGCAGTTGTCCTCGCCTGAACGTTTGGCCGAGGACAAGGCCAACAAAGAAGAAACAAAGAAAATAGTAGTATTGGCCCAAGACATGTAGATTAGAGGGGACTAATTTCCCTTATTAATAATACAAATATTAAGATAAGTAGGTAGGCATACGTAGGTAAATACGTAGTTTATTATGATGTAACTTTTAATTCATAAAAAGTTGTATATCTGTTGTAACAATTCTACAAAATTACGAAATTTCACGAAGTTTTCCCTTTGGTTATGTTTATGTGTTAAGGAAAATTTCGCAAAGTTTCGCCAAGTTTCGGCACTGGAAATACATCAAAAATGGGTCAGTTGGGGGCAATAATTTCAAAATCTCATTAATTTCGACCACTAATGGCCAGCTGGCTCAGCCCGCCGCTGCGCCCCACACACAAAAAGTGGCAAGCTTCTAGAAAGTTCTAGAACCTTTTAGAAGCTTTGCCTTAAAAACAAAGCAAAATTCCACCCAACTTTCGCTAATGACCTGTCACCGAGCTGTCAGCAAAACTGTCAGCTCGGTTCCAAAATTTTATTTTCAAATCAGTGTTCGTTTGAGAGCAACCGACAGCGGTTGCTGCCCCTCCCCTTAATGCGCTCTACAGTGCAGTTGACACTGCATGGGGCTACAGCGCATTCCCCCGGTTAGGCAAAAGTAGTATTACTTTTCTGGCCTTCGGGCCAGAAAAGATTTTGAGAATTTCAACGAACACTTACCAACTAGGGCCAAATATTTCTTCTATACCTGGCCAAGAATTGAGAAACAAAAGCTTAGAACTTAACGGCCATTTTGGCCAATTTCTCTACACTTTTTAGGCCTTGAGTCATTTTTTATTATATGACTATTGAGGCCTTCGGGCCATCTTTTTATACATTTTTAAGGCCAATGGGCCATTTTTTATACACATTTTTGGGCCGTAGAGCCCCACTTTTTATCCAGTATATTTTGGGCCTAAGGCCACTTTTATTTCTCTAGCATGTGTGGGCCTTTGAGCCACATTTTAGTTCTTTTAATTTAAATCCTTTTTCTTTTTATTTTATTATTTTAATAATGGGACAGCTCATGTAAACCCCTCCTGTTCGATGGAGGTCTTGAGAATTGCCCCTGTCTTTAGTTTTTCTGTTTCTCTACTCGACACTCTCTGTATACCGAGGTTTGCTGACCTCCACCTCCAATTATGTTATTCATTTAGTTATCTTTTATTTGTATTTTTGCGGTCAAGCCACGACCATTTTTTCTTACTATATTTTAACATGGCCCTTTTGGCCTAAAATTGGGGTTTTTAAAGTGGAGTATGGGATTATTAAGTGGGGACCCAACCCCTAAGTTTGAGATAGATGGTCCCTTTATTACGACCTTGTTTTTACTGAGTTAATTAATAGATAGCCATTCACCTCACAGCCGGCAACTAGGAGGTGCCAGCCATAATCTCAGGCTTTGTTAAGCCTTTTAAAATAATTTTACTGTCTGTAATTTATGTTGTTTGTCGTAGGTCGGTAATTAAAAATTAATAGGCCATTTAAAACGTAAAACAAATTTTAAACCTAAATGTTAAATAATTGGTTGTTAAACATTATTAATAATCAAGCGCTTTGCGGGGAATGACCGGCTTCCCCAATTGTTAATTTAATCAGTGTTATTAGTTTTGTTTAGTAATGATTGCCTAGCAATCATTATTCACATGGCTTTCCAAAGTTCAAAGTTCTCAAAGTCACCAAAGTTCTGCGCTATAAGTCGAGTTTTAGATTTCTAAAACTCGCAGCAAAATTCAAGTTAAATGACATTAATTTAGTAGTTAATAATTACGTTTCAAGGGTGTTTAAAAATAATAGCTAGGAGTGTAGAATACTTAATAATAGAAAACTAGATTTAGGTTTTATTCAGATTGTCTTTTAACTATGTTTAGGATTAGTTAGATAAGTCATTAGCTAAGAAATTGTGCGTTTGTATGTGTATGTATGATCGAATGAATGGCATTGTATACCGATTTCTATGATTACATGTGCGTTGACTCGCGGAAACTCCTTCTGTTCAATGAAGGTTGTGAGCATCGCTGGAGTGATCAAGACTCAGATCTTAAGCAGGAATGAGGTATACTTGTGATTTGCCTGAATGATTGAAACGCTGTGACATGAGTGCATTCTAGTCTAATTGTGCATAAATGATGTTTAAATGCTTAATTATTCCGTGTTCTGAGTGTTGTGTAAATGTTGCATAAATGAAGTCTAAATGATTACTTATTTTGTAATCTAAATATTGTATAGGTGTTACGTAAATGTTGTTTAGTTAGACAGTATGATTACTAAGTTCAGTATTAGTTTGCTTAAGATGTGTAAGTGTCGCATTTCATGTGATGTAATCTTAATCATAATCAAACAAGTGACCGTCCAAATGTTTAATGACTATTTGTGCGCATGGTCTGTATGAAGTACCAAAAATTATGCTAGGATTCCTACAGTACGCAGGAAAATAGTAATTAGTAATGTAGTTTGAGGTTGCAAGTTTTGTATGCATGCCTGGAAGTTTGTGAATACATGGTTACGTAGGAAATCTAGGTTTAGGCTCAGTTTAGTAAATATGCAAATGAGGTTAGGACTATAGGACCTAGAGTCACGGGGACTCCGTATTAGGTCCTCATCAGCCGGAATCTGGATGTCCTCGATTCGTCCGCGTAAGTCACTCTTTGTCAAGAGTGCGGACGAATCGCAAGAAAAGGAATCCGTCAAATGGTCGGTCTCATTGCCAAATTAATGCAATTTCTATTTAAAATTACCGTTCTTAGAATTCATGTCTAAAAGGCATATTGGCATTATGTAAGAGGCTGTAGTGAACTTAGTTTTTAGTTCTATTTACCGTATTTTTGTTTCTACTGTCAGAACACGTTATTATCGCCATTTTTAGTTAAAGTAGCCATGTCTGATCCATGTTTCGTTGCTAATAATGACCGCAACCGCGGTCTAACACCATTTCATGTCGGTGTTCATGTTTTAAGGCAAAAACCAATAAAATCCCGTTACGTAAAGGTTAGCAAAGTTGAAAAATTAACCTTGCTTAATTAGTGACTAATATTAAGCCAGTCCATGATAATTATTCACAAATGGCAATAATAGGTTTCAACAAGTAGGCAATTTTAGCTGATATTAAGCAATAATTGACAACATACCTGAATTAAGCAAATTAACAATTACGTAAGTGTTATGGATAGGTTACTGGAACCATCTTCCAATAAAGGCCAAAATTACTAGTTTTATGAACCCAACTAGTTTTCAATATTCGATAATTGCCAAAATAGAGAGTTGCTATCTTCCCTAAGTAGAACCTGGTAAAAACGGAGGTTCACGTTAAATTATGACATTGTCGTTAAATTTGTGCATTAACTCTCTTCTAACTTGCTAATACTTGTCAAAAACAGGAAGTTGTTACCTTCCTCATTTAGACCTGTAAAATTAAAAGTTCTACATTTAAATATTGTGCTTTCATCAAACTCGCGTGCTAATCACTTTCTAATTAAGTAATACGTATCAAAGATAGGAAGTTGTCACCTTCCTTGCTAGGACTCGGAAAACAAAGGTCCTAGATTTGATCATTTTTAACTAACTTAATGTTTCTTGTGTTAGCTGAGTGAATGGGTGCCTATCTGCTGTTAAAGGGCCCAAAATCGTACCAATTTCGTGTAATAGATTTTAATTGTACAGAAGCAGATTGTACAAAGAGAAATCAACCTGAAATCATAGTTTCACATTGAAGTCACAATTTCTTGCGCAAGAATGCAAGAAATTGCCCAAAAAGTTAGTGTTTCACTTAAAATCAACTTCAAGTGCTGCGATCTTGTTAAAGCCATTCAGAACTCGTGATAATCCGCCTATATTTCAAATTTTCATAACAGTTTCGATTTTTGCAAGTTTGTTTCAAGTCCAGAAAGCCAAAATGTGAGTAATGGTTGCTATGTTCGAATCCCGCACCTATAACTTGTATTAATGGGTTTTAACCCATTTGATTCAGGTGCGGCCAGTTAGAAGGATTGATCCTGCTCCATCTGAAGTCAAACTGTCAGCCCATTTGAATCTTATCAGTATTACAGTAGTGTGTCGAATCGGCTTAATCGGAACGGAAGATTTAATTTTGTCTCAGTGGAACCAGTCAGTTTAAGGTACATTGGAGTCGATAGAGTCGGATTTGTAAGCCAGAGCATAGACAATCTCAAGCGAAGCACCAGAGTCTATAGTGGGACCTAAAACCTAACAAAGTGAACCTAAAACTTGTTTTTGGAATACTATAAATTGATTCCTACTCTTTCAATACAAAAGGATGAGTCTTCTTCTGATTATCATCATTCTTGCCGAAGGGGTTGCTACCCCCTTGACCTTGGCCTAAGCCACCCAGCAATTTTGATCAGTCGAGAATAGAAGATTTAAAGAAGAGATTAAATTAAATTAAGCCTGTACTAACCCCATAAACGGACCAGGAAACTCCCAACCGGACCCCCTTGTGTTTGACACTTGGTGACCGAATAGCATCCGAAAGTGCTATTGTTACTAGCATTTCGGGCTCACCACAGACCGGAACCACTGTACTACTAACTCCTTTAATCTAGTTAATTTAAATTGTTCAGTAGCTTTCTTTATTGATAGCGTATTGTCCTTGGTAAGGAGGACGGACAAAGAGTCATAATCTAATAGCACGAACACAAACATATAGGGATTGCACAAGAGAGTTTAGTAATTAGGTTTAGTATCTTGTTACATAGTTGACTAGAAAGGAAAGAAAGAGGAATATAGCAGAACTGAGTCTTGATACCAAAACCTTGTCCCTATTATCAATCAACATTTTGGGTAGTAAACCAAATACTGGCAACTCTGGCAAACTACAGTTTATTTGTCTAATTGTTCTATAGTATACAGTTCGTAGTTTATCTTATCTCTTGTACGCATTGTAATAGCTCTTTTCATTGTCTTTACCATTGTTATCAATATTATCATTACCATTATTAAACTGTTGTGCCCTATCACTGAATCTATCAATTAGGGTATACAGATCAGCTCACGTCTGGATTCAGAGCCCCAACACAAGTAAGTGACTAAATTGAACCCTTGGTCCCTACAAAGAAATCACCATCATCATTCTGGAATATTGATTTGGCAATCAAGATTCTCAATCAGTGTTCTTTGATACAGACCTGATTCATCTATTCAGAAAGTGGGAAGTGCCGACCCCGCTTGCTATTGATATCCATTGGACCCCTGTCTTCATCAAACGAACTCAAGTCAAGACCCCATCCAGGTTGACCGCAAGGAATCTTCAGTTTTGGACAAATCACCTTCTGAGGGTCCTGTGCCTAAGTTTATCTTCACTGATAAACGCGTCAACCTTCCGTGTTCTCGAAGTGGTTGATACCTAGAGTCAGTCGTGATAGACTGTTACGGAGCAAAGATTCATTGGTTCGAAAATTGGAATCCTAATCCTACCCACTTCATTACAGATGTATTTCTTGTGAATTTTTCTGTATCACAGATCTTGATTGTTGTAAATTTGCACTGCATCCGCTGGATCTTTAATACGCTTTTTTTACTTTTTTCTATGCGTTCTTAGGAATACGACCTAAGTTATGACCTGCAAAATAACTGATTAAACGGCACCAGTTAGAACTTGACAGAAATTTGAGTTAGCCGAAATTGTGTTACCTGATGCATCGCCAGTGTCGGTGCAGGTCAGTTTAGGAGGATCCCATTTGGAACCGTTGCAGACGCTGACGAGCTGTTTCGATTCACAGCTGCCCACAACACTTTTCCATTTTCCGCATTTATCTTGGAACAAGCATGTGGGAAGTAGGTGCAGTGTAACATTGGTTGTGACTGTCAGACCAGTATTTACACAGTTACCTAAAACGCGCACACTTACTGAATAGCAAACACGATTTGCAGATTATTGTTATCGTTCAACTGAAGCATCGCGCCGGATTTTCTTTATTTTTTACGTTTTTTGGCATTGTTAACTTCGACGGTTTGGACCAGTATTTCAGAAATCTTAAAAGTAGGCCAATGTCTCTTTATTAGAATCCTTTGTTTCTGTAAGTAGACTATACTCCTAAATATGTGTTAATTAATAATAACAAGAGTACATAATAATAAGAGTATGCCACTAGGCAATCTCTATGTTATCAGAGCAAAAACTATGCTCTGCACGCTAACGCAAATCAGTACCTAGTCGAAACGGGGGTACGCTCACTCGCTCTATGTTTATGTGCTTAAGCTCAAAAACACAAGCAGTGCGTGCGCGAATTTTGTGCCTGCTTTGAGCTTTAGAACACAAACATAGCGCACAAAATTCTTTGAAGTGAAGGGTCTAATTTGCGGGGGGGGGGGGGTGGGCCGTTAGCGAACAGAGCATAGTTTTTGCTCTGATAACATAGAGCTTGCCTAGTGGCATACTCTTATTATTATGTACTCTTGATAACAATAATAAAAACCATTACTATCAATTTTGAAACAAATAGATTTCTGCGCCTTATTTTGTAGAACAGCATGACCATCCCACTACCACCAGTAATACAAATTTATCCTACTATAGCAAGTCTAGCCAGTATTAAAACTATTCTATGTGTGCAGCGTAGCTCAAATTGTTTAGCATTGTAACTTTTATACCACCGCCACGATAATAAATCTGAGTGCAGTTCGATGCGTCAGCACTTGGCTCAAATGTATAGTAGTCTCCTTTCCTGATGACACCAACATCAGCC
Source organism: Trissonchulus latispiculum (assembly GCA_030248195.1). Taxonomy (NCBI): domain Eukaryota; kingdom Metazoa; phylum Nematoda; class Enoplea; order Enoplida; family Ironidae; genus Trissonchulus; species Trissonchulus latispiculum. Next base: position 11,379 of record JASAND010001025.1, read on the forward strand.
TGACCTTGGCAAGATTGTAGGTCAACGTAGCAAATATCGCCAAGGCACACAGTGGAACATGGGACTGAAACATGGTTGAACTTCACATCGTTGGTGGGTGTCTCAGGTAGAGTTGTGCCCGGGCCTTGAATCGGGCCTCGGGCACCGGGCCGGGCCCGGACCCGTTCAGCCGCGAAGGCCCGGCCCGAGCCCGGCCTACCGGGCCTTGGAGGCCCGGCCAGGCCCGGTCGGGCGAAGCCCAGTCAAATTTTTGTTTTGCATATTTCAAAATTTTTCCAAAATACATTCAGTATAATGTCAAATTTAGACTCCTAGGAGTTGTCTAAGTTGTAATAAACAAATAGCACTAACTGTTGTTTGGCATTGGTTTTTGTAAGCCGGGCCCACCGGGCCTTGGCCTGGTTGGTTCAGCAGGCCCGGTCCCGGCCCGGGAAATTTCTTAACGGCACAACTCTAGTCTTAGGTGACGCTTTTCAAAGCTTTCAAAGTTCAAACTAATTAGCAAGGAAGCACCCTGAGTCAAGATGATACATATCTTAGCTAGGTTTAGTGCGCTCTTCAAGAAGAAGCGTGCTAAAATCCTATATTGCTCACACAGGTAAGCTATCTCAAAAGCGTGGCAAAAGGTGGCAGCGTAACCTGAGACAGTCACCCATCGCTTTTAGTTTTGATAACAACTATTTATCTGAGATTGGCATGCAGCGTCAGTTTTAACAATTGAGCATGTAAACATAACGCTGGCTGAGTGCAGTTAAATTTATTTTTTATTTTAATTTTAATAATATTTAATTTCACAACTAATTGTTGATCTGTTTGTACCAGTTTGTTACAAACGTTCACGTTCCCTTATTACTTAATCTTAGTTCTACAAAATTTCGGTGCCGGGAATTGTAACTAGAAACTTTAATTACCTGCATTTGCTTCTGCTAGCTGCAAAAGAAGCATCGAACAAAATACAAGTTCCAGTAAGGTATCGGAAACTTTCTCCAACATCCTACAAGACAAACTGTTACAAAAGATATCATATAATGCGTACCTAGAGGTTGTTGCATAAAAACTTGAAGGAAGGTAGGGGCAGATACCGTTTTATTATGTAGAAAATTCAACTGCTTCAGGGAAAGGTCGGTATTGACGCATTAGCTAGTGTACACATGATCCTTGCGTAAAACTTTGCTCCAAGTTTGATTCTTTGAATGAATTTAATTTCCTCAACAGCAAAAGTGGTATGTGAAAAACAGAAAAAGTAATGCTAGATTTTCTTCAAGGAACCTTAATAATATCGTACATGGAAACTAAAGCCAGAGCTACAGTAGACTTATCACACTACATTCTTTAGACTGATCTCGAATGCATATGAACTTATAATAATTTACCTTTAAAGGATCTATGCCAAACTAAGTCATTACTTTAAGCACTATTTTAGAGCTGACACAATAAAGTTTGATTAATCCAGTCAATGCCAGCAAAATTCCAGATAAATGCTTGCTTAATCGATTACCTTCCACTCAATTTGAAAAACTAGAAACATAAGAACACCTCGATGTTTTTGAGGCAACTATAATAAATTAGAAGGAGTCTTTGTGATCAATATGGTTACTCCAAATTGCAGAAATCTGGTCAATAAAACTTAACTAATAAATTACCTCAATACTCAGTCGACTTTGTTTTGCTGAAACCTTTTAAGAATCAGATTTTTAATCAAGTTCGTCAGATACACACACGCCATTACTCAGATCTTCGGATCAATTAACGAAAGAATGCCAGTTTATTCAGAGAAATTAAAAAAAGAAAATATACAAGGGTCGAGATTTCTTAAAATACCTGCAAAATGCTATGTTTATCTACCAGCCAATGTGAACCGTTGAGGTTACCTATTTTTAAGAACTTTCACAACTAAAGGGCACTGGACCTTGGAACAGGAAAATATAAAACATGCATTAAGAACTTGCGCTCTCTAGTGATTTACTAGGAAAACCAGCAGCTAGATAATTTGGCAGATTAGGCTGGTTTTTTTGACAATAAACTGTCCTTTACCTTTCAGTCTTGTATTTGTGCACTAGGGTTTTCATACGTAATAGGAAGTCATGGTATCTTTCACTTAGGTTTATCCGGAGTGAACACAATTGCCAGCAACAGCATTACCAAGCAGTAACGTAAGCTGTTCCAGACAATAAGTAAGTCTTGCTGTCCCGGATTTAGTGAATCGGTAGAGTACTCAACTGCAGATCTACCAACTCGGTTTCGATTCCTGACTTTTCGGAATTTTTTTAAGTTTTTTCAGTCTTGATTAACAACCCTCCCTCTTTCTATCTTTCTCTCTCTGTTCAGGAATCTTCGCTTGGCATAGATTGGAGGGACCCTCGGGATGATCTCTGGCTCCCGTGATTAACAACCCTTCACACGGAATATCTACGCTGGCCAAGTTGTCAGACTTATCTGTTATGTTATGGAAAGAATTGTTACATAGCTGTGAAAAGGTTAACGCCGATTTGGTAACGGGCTTTGGACAAACTTTCATCGATGATGTATGAATGCCCCTAAATGTCTTTTCCCACAATGTGCATACGGAATAGCTGGTTTGCATAATTTCCCGGAACGTATCAGCATAGGGCTAACAGATTAACACCGAGTTAACCTTGAACGTAACTTAACACCGAAAAAACTTTGGTGCAATCAACAGTTAGAACGATAATGACGTCTTTTCCTCCAATATGTGATATTTATTGTCGCAATCTAATATGAATTAATTGAAACATTTAACAAGCAGAACTTAGCTAAACAATTAAATTTCAATAAAGTGAAAGGTGAGGAGCATTTCGGTATTAATGTGCTTAAAGAAATATTAATTTGTTTGTATCTCTAGCATTTCCCAATCCCTCTATCATTGGCTCGAATAAAAACTCTTTGTAGTGTTGGTGTAAACATTATTCTTAGCAGGCGAGCTAAATACCGACTCTTTAGTGATACAAATAACATGGTATCTTTAAAGTTGTATCTTGTGGTAAAGTAATGTATAAGCAGTTGTAACCATACAGTTAGTCATTTATTCAGTTCTGCATTGCTTCCGGTCAGCCTCCCTTCAGCCAGACTACTATCTTTCCTACAGTTGTCTGCACTAAGTCATTGCTGGCCAAAATTGTATAGGCAGCCAACGCTGCTTCAGTAATATTCAGCGGCTGAACCAAAGCGTACAGTGATATGGAAAACCTCCCAGCTGCTAGAGACATCACAACCACATTGAGTGTTGACAGTGATACTGCTGAAGCCATGGTACCTACAACTACGAGTGAAGTGTAATACTGATGCTTGTTGTAGAGCTTCAGATCCAACTCTCGCTTTGGATATTCATCCCGAACAGCTGTTTCCGCGTTGATCCAAACACCGGCAATCAGTGGAAAACTGATGATGCTGAAAATCAGTGACATTCTTGGATCCTGAAAATTTATTAGACAGGAATATTGTGTAATAATGGCATGTGTGCCTCCAAAAATCATAGATATCAAAACGGCTAATGTTGGCACTGTCAAAGCGTAGCAGAATACGATTTCTTTGGATGGACACCAATCCCGCCCGATAAGATCGGTTTTTCTATAGTATGCCATGTGAGATTGCATCATGGTAGTTGCTGCCTGGAAAAAGTGCAAAGCAATGAATGCTAATGACGCCGCATGGCATTGAACTGCACTAAGTTTAGCAATATATGTATGACGAAAACATAAAAGTATTAAATGTTTCATTATTAAGCTGCTGATTTGCAGTAGTCCCAAAATATTCAGCGGGATGAAGTCACGCGTGGCCAAAACAATCAATAGTGCAAGTCCTAGTATAATTGTACAAATTGATGATCCGGTATTTTGCAGTTTTTCTGATACATCTTTTGTTTGCTCTGAAATAGCTGTAAAGACTTTTGTTGTATCATCGTAAATTTCAGGAGTTGTGAAGATTCCAGCAATCAACTCAGAAGTTGTAGAATCCGAAGCTTTTCCTGCTAAAGCTGTCAACGACCTCACTGCGCTGTTGGAAACAATCACAGAAGATGTAGTTGACATGTCTCTACAAGTAGTCGCAGCCGTGAAATTGGCAAATGTAGAAATTGCAGCAGTAGTTATCGTGGCTGTAGGTGTAACAGTGCTAGTAGTCGTCGCTGTAGTTGTAATGCTGTTATCATTAATACCAGTAGTAGTTGACAAGTCGACATTGTTGGGTGAGAGTTTTTTACCTAAATTTAAAAATACTTGTATTACTGAATGCGCACGCGTTGTAGTGCTTCATAGTCGCGAGCGCATAAAGACGCGCGTTGATGCAGATTGTAACATGCCGTTTTAGTCGTTTAAAGCTTGCAGACGCTTGTATTATGTTATGCGCGCGTCGGCGCCGAAATACGCGCGTTTACTTGCGGCTGGAACCATAAATCAGCACCATTATATTAGCGTCATAGCTACGTGGACTTGCGCCTCCACACGCTAACCCGCGCCGACGCACACCAGTTGACTGTGCTGACGCAAGCCGTCTAGTCCAGTGATAACGCTGGGCTACAATTGGATGCGCTACGGCGTGTTGCACCTTGCGTCAGGAATTCTACTAGCAACTAGGGTTATAAGCGTGCCTGGAGGTGGGGGTTGTATGACTCTAAATCTGGAGTTCTCCCCAGGGGTGGCTTACCCTCAGAATCGTAATTTTCCTATTGTTTGGGAAAAAACCGAAACACTCCTAATTCTGACGCCCCACCCCTTTCCCAAATTTATCCTTCTGCACTTGCCGGGGTGCGGCTAGGATATGAGATTACATATAGGTTTTGTCACTTCTGCATGAAGATTTAAGTGCCCTGTAGAGGCGATATACATTTGCATTGTCAGTTGCGTAACATACTTTCTATATTAATATATGTATAGCCTACGTTGTGGACAGTGTTTGATTGATGTTTCTGGTACTTTTCAAGCTTTTTGTTTTTGCCAACGTGATCTGGAAAGTAAAACTGTAGAGCCAGTTTTAATCTCAACTAGCAGTATACGCACATATTTGCACATATACTCGCACCGTCGCGATTTGACTCAACAATGTCTGAAGAAATGTACACATTAACACGGAGTCCGATTTTAGGGGCTAAGATCCTAAAAACTTCCAAAATTATAACGGGTTTACCACAAAATCAGCAAAAATCACTTTGCTACGTCTTTGGCCAGGAATCACTAAGAAATGCCGAATTCATAGCGGTTAAAGGAAAGTTTTTGAAAAAACCCTTAAAATGCGCTTAAAAATGTGTAATATTTGATAAAAATTGGATTTGGGCCTATCCTATTTACTCTTCTGAACGAGAAGGTTTACTCGGTTTCCCTTCTCCCGTTGTTTGTCGGTCTGGAGGGAGTCTACAGCCCCCATTCCCCCTCGTCATCCTATGTGTATAGTCAGCGTCGGACAAGCTTTCAACTGTAGCTTAAGACCTCGTGCAATGCTATCACTGGATGATGGGTCTTGCATAAACACACCCGCTTCCCAGCCAATGCAATATCAGTTTACTAATTTACTAATACAAACGACGTACGTTTACCGCATGTTCTTGAAAAATCAGTTCCTGCAGCGTTTGAGCATTGTAATACTTCTGGTTTCCATCCTTCGATTGTACAGACTGCTGACACCACATTAGTGGGAGGGCAGACAATGGAAACATTGGTGCCAATGTTGCAAGTGTTTTCATACAGGCAAGAAGGAATTTCGTAAAATCTTTCGCCGATTCTTACGTGGAGGCATATGTCTCGACACAGAGAATATCCTGCTACAAAAGCAAGTATAGTGCATAGATTTGCTATTGCATCAAGCTAGGCTGGATGTTAGCAATACTCGGTTTTAGCATTTAATTTTTGGCCAATTGTATACCATCTCCGATTTTGCTTGTCTAATGCTCACCATATGTTATCCCCTGGGGCAAACGCCGAGTTTTAGTTTAGGTATCCCCTGGGACAGTTTGTCGAGCTTAATTTACAGGATCGGACGGTGCTTTTGATCTTAGTAACTTGAGGGACCGCAATTACCCTATTCGGATTTGACAAAAATCTACAAAATCAGAAAATGAATCAGTCTCATTAGTTTTGTCTTGGTGGTAGGTCGGTTTTACAGCTCTCGGAAAATGTTCTGGTGGTGTTAATTTAGTGTTGAAGGTAACGACGTGGAAATTTGGGCGTGCAGTGCATCATGCTACTTCTGCCCCGGAAACAGGTATTGAGGATGAGAGATCGTCTTTTTTAAATTTGAGGAAACTTTCGGATTATTATTATTGTAAATTTCGGAATGGCCGGATTAGCCCTTCGGATGACTGACCAAAAAATTCCACCGACAGTCTTGCAAAAACCCTGGACACCACGCTCAGCCCCCACCTCTGCTCCTCCTTTGTGAAATATTCACTGAATTCTAGTAATTCTTTCGTGAACTTTTGACAAATGGTCAAACTGTTCAAAAGTTAGCATTAGCTATTCTTTTAGTTTATAAGGATGGCGTCGTTTAGCATTCAAATATGCAGTTAGCCTTGGTTGTGATCGGGTAGAAGTCGGTTGGTATTAGTGGGATTTTTGTCTGTTCTTGACAGCAGAGACATATAATTAGTTCTGTGTTTTTATGTTCGTTTTGTTACCTTTTGTATCTTGATTCAAAGTTTTGTGAATTTATGGAAAATGTCTAATTTGAAGTTTAGTTAAGTGGAGATTAAAGTGTTGTGTTCTATTCTTTGGTTCAGATCTAGGTTTTCATTAGAGTGGCACGAGGAGGTTTAGTTTAGGCATACACTGCCGATTGTGAACCTGCAGAGATATTTAGTCAAGTCCGTTTATTTAGGACATAGTACTAACAATACTTTTTACACCTTATGCCAACAGCCTTATCCTAAGCCTAAATAAAAATAAAGAACATGACCACATGTTGCATTTCGGTGAAATCACGGAGTCACCAAATATCACTACATACACTAGGAGCTGCGCTAAAAAACTACCTCGATGCCCTGCTCTATCTCGTATGTAAGCTGTTTTAAAATTTGAACAGTTTGACATATCAAAGTGTCTTTTTGCAGCTGCTGCATTCTGCAGCTCGTAACCATAGTCACCAGCAGCCCTGTGAATGATAATTCCATACTTGCTTGTTCCGTCAATTTTACCAACGTGACACCTGCCTTGACATCCCGCGATGCAAGCGGAATCTGAAAGCAGCACAACTACAATGTGAATCTACATAGTAAATACTCTTGTCATTTTATACGGAACTTTCTGTTTGTTTAACGGCTTTTGGTTGGTTCTTGGATTGTAGAAGACACTCAACACTAAATTGTATTTTTCAAGCACTGTATCCATAAATGTACACTTTAAGACTGTCAATATCTTTTACTGGAGTGTTTTTGTGGAGGTTTCCTCAGATGTCTTGCTATGATTAGCACTTAACAGCACTGCAATTACAAAGAACGTAGAATATACTCGAGCTTGCAAGTAAAAGCTCCATGTTATCCCTCCCAAGCGTTGTGGAGTGTAAACACTTTGTTGTATGGCAAGGGGAAAGAAGTGCTTTCATAGATCACGTCTCTGATTCACAGAAAATGTTTAGTAAAGTTGTGGGTCGAGTTCTACTGGCATAACAGGTCAACTAACTTTAAAAACTTTTTGCTAGTTATCAGTAACTGAATGATCTGTATTTGTGAAAACTATATCAACCTGTTGATGCCATGATTGCTAATTGCTGCAGAATTGTAGTTAAATACTGCTAATTGTAATAGTACATCACAGAAGAACATATTGAACATTTTCAAACGTTTTCTTAAAATTCATGACAGACTAGTTTCTTACCTATGTCTGCAGCTTCGCCGAAGCTTGCAAATCCGAACAAGAATGCGCAAATCAATAACGTCATTAGGGTCGTCAAAATAATTTGAAAGCTAACGTACAGCTAAAGCTATAGCTAAAGTCTATTTCCTAGTATTCGACAACTACCTTGCAGCATTA
>JASAND010001027.1:0-16982 GCA_030248195.1 Trissonchulus latispiculum
AACGTTCATGGTCGAACGACATGGTCGAAAACCCCCTAGATAAATTTTTCCCGACAAAAATCGACAAGTTTGAAATTTAAGCTAGGGTTAGCCATGGTTCCGGTATAGGGCTAGCTACAGGTTGGAGCTTAGCTAATACAAGAAAACTAAGCTCATATTTGAATTCTACATGCCTGAAAACCCTATTATTTAAATTTTTTCCCACTTAAAATGGAGAATTTTCAATTTTAAACTAGGGTCAGTAATGGTTCCGGTCATGGGTCACTTGCAGCGTGGAGCTTAGGTTGTAGAGGAAAACTAAGCTCATATTTGAATTCTACATTTTCGAAAACCCCCTAGATAAAGTTTTCCCGTGAAAAATAGCAAATTTTCAAATTTAAGCTTGGGTCAGCCGTGGTTCCGGGCGACCAGAAGCTTCAGTTGAACCTCCGGGCCTCTTTATACCACCTCCGCCAGAGCCTCCCGGCCTCCGGGCCTCTTTACACCACCACCTCCCCCAGAGCCTCCCGGCCTCAGGGCCTCTTTACACCACCACCTCCCCGAGAGCCTCCCGGCCTCCGGGCCTCCCGGCCTCTTTACACCACCACCTCCCCCAGAGTCTCCCGGCCTCAGGGCCTCCCGGCCTCCGGACCTCCCGGCCTCTTTACACCACCACCCCCAGAGCCTCCCGGCCTCAGGGCCTCCCGGCCTCTTTACACCACCACACCTCAACACGGGCTACGCCTGGTGCTCGGCTCTTCCACCTCGCCCTTACTGGTTTCGGTACAAGTACTCGCCAAACTCGCACTTGCAAATGCCTGGAGTTTATGAAATTGCCCCATTCTAGACAATCCCAATCGCTATCAGTGAGGGTTCAGGTACGACGAGTTAAAATTATTACTCATACTTCGCTGATTCCAGATCTATGCAATACCAACATCTAGTTGAGGCTTTAGCATGCAGGCCATGTTTTTGCCCGCGATCTTTGCTCTGCTGCCTTTTCAACTCATTTTAGAATGAGTAGCTCTTAGGGTCGCGGTCACAAAGATCATAAGAATACAAACACCTTACTGGCTATAAATGTTAGAACTTTCAGATATGCAAGTACTGTTGAGGTTCATACCAAATTTAACCTGAATTGCTAATTGATAAAATCTGCCGATTGCCGAAATCAAAACCTATGACTGAGCAGGACAAAGCCATCTAACTGATAATCATGTTTATTCAACTGGTATCTATTAGATCAGGCTATCTAGTGTCTAGTCAAATGGTATTACTTCTTTTTTGCTGGTTGCGTACGGGTCTACTCCAGTCCTGTTTTTCGTACTTTTCGCCAGTTGATCAATTGTGAAGACTTTTGATTTCAGAAACTGACACGTTGACAAATTGTAAGTAGATAAGATTCACTATCTGAATCCGTTTATTATCATTTGTTAACAGGTAAAGACTAGGCTGATACGCATTTGATTGTATAAAGTTTCTAGTTCTAACTTCTACAGGCAAGTCTGTTCGATAAGCACTGATGGTGGTAGTGCTCATTTAATTTTTGTTATTGGATTGCCGTTTTTTCACAAAAAGGCAACCCTTTCATTTATTTATAGTCATCATCATCGTAATTTATGGGGCTAATCGCTGAGACCATATAGCCGGGCTAAAGGTGCTTGCTCGGCACCGCGGAGAATGTCTAGTACCCCGGGAGGGTCAGGTTAAGACGATCTGGTTTTGGGAGCAGTCGAGGTGGATACGCCGGGTTATCAATTTCCTGGGACATCATCATCATCGTCTTGGTACTACCTCCTATCCTTTCCTTTATTCATAGGGTTGACCGATCGGCCTAAAATTTTGCATGGGCGTTTAGGGTGAGATTTGAAGTGTTGGAAGGTTTGGATGTGTTGATTGAAGTTGGTATGCCAAGATGTACGGTATACGGTCATGCATATGGTAACACTTGAAAGTAACGATCTCCCCAATGTGAGTGTGATATGGGAAAGCCTTCGATAGATAGATAAAATGTTGTAACAATCCCAACAATTCTAAATCCCAATATAGCAGCGGCGAGCTGCTCGCTGTTTCCCTAGTTTTTTATGTATATTAGGTATCATCCTACTCAAAATTTAAAGATTTTTTGATTGTTAGACATTGATTAGCTTCCACAGTAAAAGCATACGATATAATATCATCAGTGGGACAATAATGGCCTGGTACTCCTCGGAAGGAAAATGAAACTCGGAATACAACAGCGGCTTTGTTTAAGTTTTTCATGTAACACCTGTTTACGAGCTTAACAAGATTTCTTCAACTGGAAAAATTCAGCTTTTCCAATAAATATGCAAAGGGTCATACCCAAATGAGACTTACAAGTTTCAAACTAAACTGTTCAACACAGTTAGACTGTCAATAGCCTTCAGGCCTAATAGTTCAGCCTTCATGATTGTTAATCAAAATGTGCAATTTGTTTCTGTATTTCTAACCACCTCTTAGTATTCCAAAATTAGTGCACTAAATGAATTTAAGCTATAAAGACTGAGTTTGACTAATTGAAGAGAAGAGAGTCACAGATGTTCAGCAATGTCGTTTAGGGAAGAATAGTGCCAGTCAATTAACTCGTTCAGATCCCTTCCATTTGAACTCTCTTTCTCTCCCTGTTCATCTCTAAACTTACTTAAAATTACGGCAATCTGCGTCAGTCGTAAAGTAGTTCTGCACATTCAGTTTTGGATATTTACAGCTGTAGCTTCCTTCACACTATTTTTGAATGAAACACTTGCTTTTCAAGAGGTACGGGAATCACGGCCAATTCAAGTAGCTAAAACACAAGGTTTATATCGAAGGCATGAAATTACGGCAACCTGAGTCCTGACCGTTTTACCTCAACTGACAGAACTTTCATGTAAAAGCTGAACAGCTTTCATGTAAACTATTCAACAAACTTTACCGCAGACTACTTTTCAGGGCATCCTTGGCAAAGACATCGTTCACTTCATTAACACAAATGACATCGTTCACTTCATTAACACAATTTGTAAAGTAATATTTAACAGATTCCTCCACATTTATTTACTGTCTTAAGAATAATTCTTGTGTTTTGTACTACTGCTCAAATGAATACGTCTGCCCAGATGTATGCAGTATACTAAATGTAGTGTTTTTGTAAAGCATATGTAGTTAAAGACCTGTGATTTGCTTCTGACAGATTATTCAGTCTCTTGCAATTCATATATATTCGGGTCTCCACCGCTGCCCGCACACTCATAGTGCGTCCCGCATGTGTCCGCTCAGCAGTAATCTGGCCTGCATGTACCCATGGCCGTCATCCATTGGTTAGCGGGCCGGGCCGATATCGATTGGTTAGCGGACCGGGCCGTGAAATTTTTTAGCAGCTGGCCGGAGCGGGTCGAAACGCTCCGATTCAACTCTAAAAATGTTGTAAAATCACTAAAATTAGTATTACATTTACTCATTCCGGTATCTTACAGCACAATTTAACATTCGTAGCATAATTTAGCGTTTTCACCATTCACTGACGCCTTTGAAATAATATTGTTACATACATTTTCGAAATTTTCTTTTGTCGGGCAGGGCCGGGCCGAGTTTTGTCAGTTTGCGGGCAGGCCGGGCCGAATTTTGACAGCGGGCCGGCCGAGCAAGATTTTGGAGCGGGCTCGTACTCATCTCTACTGGGTTGCTATTTTTACTAAATTGATTTGTCAAGTAATATATGCAGGCGAACCATTGTTCAAATGAATCTCATCAACTGCAGTATTCTAGCCTGGTTTTAAGAATTTTGCGTGCTAACTGTGAACTTGCCAAACTTAAGTTTAAGTATATGTTTAACATAAACTTAGTTTGAAGGAGAAGCAGGAATGTATAAAAGGGAATTAGTAGGTATAATGATATAACTATGGTAAGTATAATTAGTAGGTATGTCCTTTGCTTGCAGTAGGGTAAAACGGGGTAATAAGGGACAAAAACGCTTCGCATTTTATGAGATTTTATTAAGAAGCAACTTTAAACACTTGAATCTGCTTTAATACTCAACAAAATTCCATTATTTATACATCAAATGAAAGCTTAATTTGTTCTAAATATATTTGTACCATTCTTATTTTGCTCAATTAAAAATTCCTTTGAATATATCAATAAATTTGCAAAAGATTGATATTTTTAGCAAAACGGGGTTTTTAGGGACACCATCAAGGATAATAAGGGACAGGTCTGGGTATTACGGGACAGCATAGGATTTTGTGTGTCAAGATAGAATTGGCAATACTGCATGCAACTTTCGCCAAGTAAGCAAAAAACAGAATTATTTAAAAATCAGTCTGTGGTAAAACTTAGACTAGATGCTATTTGAGACTCAACAACTTCAAAAATTAAAAAATTTTAAAATTTTAAATTTTTTTAAAATTTTTAAATTTTTTAAAAGTTCTGTTTTCTTGTAGAACTGAAGACGCTGAACATTTTTTGTCATTGCACTAACCTTTGAAAATGTCTCCTTCGTTCAGTATAGCAGTTTTAAAATTTGAAGATCAAAGAAACCTGCCGCCTTTTATCATTTTAAGCGAAATAGGGATTAACCAGTAATCTTGGTTACACCTTAGCCCCTAACTTTGTAATAGCTCAAAATTACACATGAGATTAGCTAATGAGCGCTGCCCTAACCGTTAATATACACGATATTAGCTTAGAGGCGGCAAGTTTCTTTGATCTCATGATTTTAAAAAGCCTGTACAGGTCGAAGGAAATATTTTCAACATGTGGTTCAAGAAGGAAAAATGTTCAGCATTTCCGAAAATATCGAAGGCAACCAAAAAATTACTATTTAACACTGTCCCTTAATACCCGGAATTGTCCCTACTTATCCCCCCGGTGTCCCTTAATAGCCGAAACTGCTGTCCCTTATTATCTGGAAAAGGACATCTTGCAAAGTTGGCCAAAAAAACCAGGAAAAACAAAATTCTCAAAAAAGAGCGACGCTACAATATTCTACACATTTTGCTCTTTTAAATGATGCCAGGGTTGCAGTATAAATCGCAAAAATGAGAACAGTTGCACAAATTAAAGTTTTCGAAATTTGGAAAAAAGGGACGCTCTGAGAAAGAAGAAAACGACCGCTTTTAAATAATTATTTATATCTTATGCTTAGATAGCATTTATCTCGAGGTCGAGACGTCATTCGATAGAGGGGAAACAGGGCTTTTATCTAATACCTAATTAGAAGTACTTAGTTGACCCATGTCGTTTGACCGAGGCAAAAACCAAAACTTTGTCCCTTATTACCAGGTGTCCCTTATTACCCCGTTTTACACTATTAATTATTTCTCCATATAGAAGCCTTATCTGTCTGGCAGAGTGGTCAGCGAATGAATGCACCTAACTTGTATGACTGTGTCTGTAGCACATCATAATGGATGCTTTCATCTTTGTTACCTATAAAAACCCCAGTTTTCTCGAGTAGCATCCGAAAACACCATATGCAGGCAATAGACTAATACTCCTCAGCAACATGTCTAAACTCTCTTTTCTCACTTCCTTATCGTCAACATAGGGCTAAGCTAGAAAATATGCAAATTAGGTAAGGCATTTAATTTTTAATATTAATATTGAATTCAAAATTAATTTTTTTAATTGTGCTACTGCACTTGATCATTGCGAAGCGAGAAAGTGCCATCTCACAGCAGAAACTAATTTGCATATTATATCAGTACACTTACAAGTTTCACTGCAACCAAACGGGGCCAGAGAAAAAGTTTATTCTAAAATCTATGATAAAGGACATATGACATATGACAATCGAACCGAAAATTTGAAAATCTACAAAATTGTGGTCAAATATGTGAAGTCAGTTGTAGGGACCCCTTCGTACAAAAACTGACACTGCTGGTGAGAGCAGTGTGGAGCATGGAGTGAAGATTTAGCGTTGAGGATACCCGGTTCATTTTGTGCCAGAAACGAAAACTGCTATCTCGCATTTAGGCGAAATAAAAAGCAAGGACCAAAGGACAAATGATCTAATAATAGGAGGACTGCAAACAATTTTGTTTAGTTGCCAAAGTTTCTTTTATTTTCATAAAATAGAGTATGTATTGAACATTCAAATAGTACCCAGTAAATGCCTAAAAGTAATCAATAATAGTTTAAAAGTAATGTTGGTCTAGCTAGGAATTATGGTAGTTTTAATCAATTCATAAGTCCCCGTTCGGGAAATAGAGGTGGTCAACAGCCAATCAGATTCATCAAGTCTTCGCCTGATTTGGCGGACCCCAATAAACGGGGTCCTTTTCTGCAGACGTCCTCATATGGGGACTTCGTTTGAAGGTTTCCCAAAACTGGGAATCATTTTGCAAGGTTTCTGTTGGCCGTTCTAAACTCTTTTAAACGGAAACCAGAAAACCCCAATCAGAAAAGGAAACAGTACCGCACCAGAGATGAAACCGGGTCACTATTTGCTGACCCGGTGACCCGGTGACCCGGTGACCCGGTATTTTTGAAAATTCAGGTTTAAGCTTGGAAAAATTATAAATACTTATTTTGGGGTGCGGTGACTGTTTTTTTATTCTTTTGGACACTTTTGGCGTCTAAAATAAGAAGTTGTGAAAGATTTTTGTTTTCCTTAAGGTAACATTGGAAAGTAAATATTGTTAATAAGCCGGAAAAAATCAAAACTGATTTGCACGACTTCTCACTCAATGTGAATTAAATTACATAACTTTTTGAATCAAACAAATTGGAACAAAATACTTTACCAAAGTCATCACATCATCTAATTTTAATCATGGAGCTTAACGTAAGCACCTTTGTGTTTTATTACTATATACTTTAGTAAAATATTTTATTTAGTTGTATGGTTGAAGGTTTCACTCAGCGGACATTCTTTGGAATTAGTCTTGCTCATGGCTAGGATTCAGATTAATATTCTATTAATAAAATCAAACCAAAATCCATTAGTTCCTAAAGATAGTAAGCCATAACAATTAGAAAAAATGCAAAGCAAAACTCGGAATCTGTGAACCTTGTTTTGCTGAGATTTTCCTTCTTACCGAGATTTGAAACACAAAGCCTGACCCCCTCCCTCAAAAATGATAGCAGCGGTGAAAAATCACTTACAGTAGATGGAGCAACATGAAATATTTTAGATCTTAAAATAAAGATTTCCGACTCTCTGGTTCATGTTCTAATTTTCATTTTCTAAGTTAAGATCCAACGCAATCGTAGTTTCAAACATATAGATCTAAGCTTGACAGGACATACCTGACAAATATAATGAGGACACTACAACGATAAGCATTTAAAAAACTACACGATTAACTTAACAATATTATAAGAATAAGAAGTTATTGCTAGTTTTGGAGTAATTGTGGAAGTTTTCAGGCGGCGAAAACTGGTAAAATTTCTGAAAAATATGCTTTAACAGCAAAAAATTTCCTCCAATCAAAAATACCGGGTCACGACCGGGTCAGAGCTCCTGACCCGGTGACCCGGTGACCCGGTGACCCGGTTTCATCTCTGCCGCACACCTCAGTTTTGGCTAACATATCAATTCAATTGTAATTGAACAATAGCAAGTCTACCAAGCAATACTCACTGTCCCTTTTGGGCCCTACGTGTGTAAATGTTACGTGCAAACTTTGAAACCGTACTAAACTAATCCTAATCCTAATCCTAATCAATAAGTTCCGATTCCAATGTACCTTCCGATCCTCTGAACTGGTTCCAAATCAATGACCGAATTAATCTACTAATATCCGAATTCAATTATCTAAGCTCAATCTACTTCTATCGATATGCACCGTCTTCAGGTTAATCCTCACAGTGATCACAGGATCAGGATCAGACTGATGTAAATCTTGGCAGGACAACCTCACGATGAACTTGAATCAAACGGGTTAAACCCCATTAATGCAGGATACAGGTGCGGGAATCAAACGCAGCAACCATTACTCATTTTGGATGGCTTTCTTGAGACAAAAATTTTGAGATTCATTTATTTTGAGTAATGTTCGGCTTAAACGATTAGAAACGGCATATTTTGAGCCATTTTGCAGTTGGAATATAATTGTTTGCGCGTTATTAGTTTGATGCGAATAGAATTTAACCGAATATCAATTTTTGAGCGATTTTCTGCCACATGGTGCAGAAAATCGCCACTACAACACAATTCTTCTTTAAATATTCGGTTTAACTCTAACCAGGTTTGAAATAAGGACCTTTCTCACTTTGAGAACAGGAAAGCGCCCGTTTCCTGCATAACATTAAACATAAAACGTTCATTTTTTAAAATTACTGCTTTTCTGGGGTTCATTAGAAGATGGATCAATGAGATTCCTAATTCTTACGTACTAATTGACATTAATCTATTGACTAATTATTATTTATGTATTTTCAGGTGTTAATTTTAATGCTTAGGAACCGTGTCAAAAATGGTGCTTGAAATTTGTCGTGTACACGATTCATTTACGCGATTTAATCCGTGTTAAAACCGTGTAAGCGGCATGCTTTGATATAAACATTTTTGAAGTTTTTGTAGGCTAGTTCGGTCAAGAAAGCAAGCCACTGTTGTAATAATGGAAATAAAAACCTTTGACTTAACTTTTTGTGTACGAAGTTCCAAGTGATCAAACTAACAACAAGCTGTTTCTGCCGGAAAGCAGAAAAAGATAGACAAAAAACTGCCACAAAAAGAAACGTGTCAAATTCGTGTAAACTTGAAATAACACGTTTCAAATTAGTGTAAATTTCATCGTGTACACGATTTTATTTTTGACACGGTTTCACGTAATACGTACTGCTATTCACAGTATGTGCCATTAGATCCCATAATCAGTTGTTAATGTTGCTAAACATAAATGATTCAATAAGTGTAATTCGGCAAGAATAAATTGACGTGGAATGTTTACCCTTTGAGGTAACGGGTGACATAAAAAGTTTGAATAGAGATTACGATATTCTTAATAAAGATGCAAACTAGAGTGAAATTGGTTGCCCAGTTAGTGAGAACGAGTGAGAGCAAGAACGGTTATTTAACATAATTTCTGCAGCATTGGACTTTAAGGAAACCATTAGCGTGGAGCCTTTACTTTTGTGATAAAAGGCTGATATAAAAAGTTTGAGCCGTCATTACAACACTCCGCAGAAAAACTCAAACTTGACCGAATTTGATTGTTTTGTTAGTGGGAATAGGCGAGGCACGAATGACACAATTCTACCGATTGATACATACAGAGACAGAACAACATTGGTAGCAAACAAAGCTTAGCTAGTTCATACTTCGCATCTTGACAGAGAGTTTCTGAGTCTTGTCGTACAAATACTAAAACAGCACCTTAATTTTGCGAAATGGACCAGCACGAAATCCCTGTTTGCGATTCGTCCGCTGCTTTATGATAGGACTGCCTACGCGGACGAATCGAGGATCACCTGGTAGTAGCACTCTGTCCCCGTGACCCTGGACCGAATTGACTACATTTGCATATTATGACGAATCAACAGTGGGCATTCGCTCATGCTGCCAATGAACCTCATCTCTTTCAGGATGTCAACCCCTTCAATGAACAGCTAAACAATTATACACATTTATACAATCTCCTGCCTAATACGCGATTTGAGGCAGTTCTACCGGTATTAATCCCATGCACCAAATGGGAATTGGTATACTGCCAATCATTAGGATGATCCATGTTAACAGCGTTCCAGCCTAGATAGAATGCTAATTTTAGGTTAACAACACAAGTTTTAACATAAACTGCGATTTGTCAAACTGTGACCAACAATCATAACTAATTTCTGGTGTACTGAACCTGCACTGTTCTGGACCATCCCGATTTAACGGTTTGTATTACTAACAGATATTCAATCGGCCCAATTAATGGTTTACTGAATTCTAACTACTATCTAGGTGATATGTGTGTCTGAACAGTAATTATTATTGAGAGAATGTAAAACGTGATTTAGAGACCAAGGAACCATTAATTTGGGTGATTTCCCGACTGCATTCATACTGGCCTGACAATCCTCACAACCCCTATCGTACAAGGGGAGTTTCCGTGAGTTGACAGTTAGAACAATCAAAACATTCATTGTTCAACCATACAAGCACAAAACATCAAATCATTCAACAATCATGCAAATCAGGCATTTCAAAAAGTTGGTTAATTTCGGAACCTCACACTCCATGAGAGGTTTACCCGAATAACCTTCTTACGTAAATTTCGGGACCCATTCATACACTGACTACACATATTTCTAATAAACATCTAGCTACTAAAGACATATTCCCTAATTAACTAAATCCTAAATTATGTGCATATTCGGTTATTGAATTTTAAACTTTGTTGTGCTCGAATTTAGCTTTTGGAATTCCCTGAAATTGCTTTATAAAAGAAATTTTATGAAAAATTAAACCTTATAAGTTTAGTGAAATTTTTGAAGAGATTTGAAAGAAAGCCACTGAGTAATAATTGCTCGGCAATTATTACTAGCAACAAAGATTAATTAAGCAAACTAGATACATCATTAATTAAAGATTACGAAAAAATAGAGGAAGCCAGCCATTCCTATTAGAAACAGCTTAATAATCAAATGATTAAAAGTAGCATCAACTCATCGTTTTGGGATTAGTTTAAAATGGTCTATACAATTGTGTTATCTAGTAATTTTGAAGCCGACCTAGAGCTGAAATAAAACATAATTTATATTTTAGAATTATACGATGCTTATCTTGAAAATCATGGCCGGAAACTCCTAGTGAATCCTATGAATCCCATGAATACTACAAAAATAACCCCGAAAAGTGACAACGAAAAAGAAAACATTTTGCTACAAAACGAGGCATAATTTTAGGCCTAATGAGGCCGTGGCTTGGTGAAAGAGAAACAAAAAGAAGGAAAGAGAGGACATGTCTCAAGACCTCCGTCGAACAGGAGGGGTTTACATGATCTGTCCTATAATTTTGAAATCATAAAATAATAATAGTAAAATCAAAAGGTACAGAAAAGTAAACTGGCTTAAAAGCCCTTCATGCTAGACAACAAAAATATGGTCAAACAGCCCATCATGCTAGGTAAAATAAAAATGGCTCTAAGGCCGAAAAATGCTGAAAAAGGCTGGGCTCAAGGCCCACAAGTTGCATAAAAGAAAGGCGCAAAGGCCCAAAAATCCATATATATATATATATATATATATATATATATATATATATATATATATATATATATATATATATATATATATATATATATATATATATGGCCCGTGGGTCTCTGCTTCGAATTGCATAAAAGGGTGGCCTCCAGGCCTGAATATTGAACGATCGGCAGGGCATAATAAACCCAATTGGCCTCTAAAAAGAAGGGAGTGTTCGCGTGCTAGCTTAATTCTTCCTTTTCTGGCCTGTGTGGGCCAGAAAATGGTCCTTAGGTGCGTCCTATGGGGTGCGTGCATTGCTATTCTCTCGCGACATACCCATATCACGAGAGACAATGCACGCGGGGAATGGGGACTTCTGCAGCGACCGCACTCGGCCGAGTCTCAACGAACACTGATTAGAATTTTAAAATTTGGGAGTGAACGACAGCTCGCTGGCAGCTTGCAGACGTTTGGTAATTAGCGCGGAACCTTTGATTTTAGAGGAGAGCTTCTAGAAGTTTCTAGAAACTTCTAGAAGCTTCCTATCTTTTGCACACGCTGCTCCAGGTTCTTTTTGGCCTGGAGTTCAGTGGGGGGCTCAGATTAATGATAATGGCAAAATATTGCCCCCAACTGACCAACTTTTTGATAAATTTCGGGCACGAAACTTGGGCGAATTTTATAAAATTTTGGGTTTACATGTAAACGTAACCAAAGGGAAAGCTATTAAACGTGATCTTAACTTGCCCAAAAATTGATGAAAAAATGCAAAACTTAGGCCATTCTAAAGCCATAAAATTCTAAAGCCTGTTCGCTTTGCAGTGAATTTGTTATTAATTTTTAAATATTCCAGTGTCCTGTTTTTCATTATAGATTCGCGGCACTTGATAGTTTTCGCATTCTCCTTTTGCAGTCGATTAAGGGTATTCGGATGGTAAGTCTCGGACATACTCACATTACATTAACGACATCTGCAATCTTCCTTCATTTAAAATCATTCACTCCGATATAATTCAGTCATACCTCTACACTATATTTGCCAACTAGAGCAAGGATAGAAAAATATATAGGTTAAAAGATTTTTCTCTGACTAATATATTGCGAAATGTTGTTGTTATTTCTGTCTAAACCATTCCCACGTAATCCTTAAGCTGTGCAATACTGCTTAGCAACGTTTCAGTTTCTTTAAGAAACTTATTTAAGGCCCTATTTCTTTAAAGATTAAACGGATTAGATTAAAATTAATCCGCATTAAAGAAATAGCACCTAGGATTAAACGGATTAAAATTTAATCCAGCGAGTTAAACGAGTTAAGGGGGGGGCTACGAATAACACTAAAAGTTCAATGTTGGAAAAGCTAGCTAGTCTTTTGCCACATAATAGTATTAGGTTTAGTGTAAAATAGTTTAAAGTTTGAAAGAATTCCATGCAGCGTAGCGTGCTATGGAGCCATCAGAATTTGGTGCTGTCGGTCCAAAGCTCGACATGACACATACACAAACTTCGCCTCGTCCTGATCGCTATGCGCAAGGTACGGTACCCAAATTTTCCAGAAATAGTTCTGACATATAGTGCTTTGATATCGTGTAAAATAATCATTAGATCAATGTATACTTTTCTGTGAGATACAATCAAAGTGCGAAAAAATGGGTGTTGTAGGTCTATACGGGTGGAGGTTAACTAACGTCTAATGAGCTGTAGTTTACCAAATGAACCCAACTTTGCTCCAATTAATACTCCAAGTATCTGGCTTAACGTGTGTGAAAATGACGTGATTTCGTTAATCCCTGCGTTCGCAGTGCTAGATTACATTATCGATATTGTCGCTGTTATTTGGTGCCATTTCGAAGATGTGAGTCAATTACTCCAAAGTACTGTGGCAGAATCGGCTGAAACTTTGCGCATTATAGGCCAGTGAGTGTACCAAGATGTGCAGAAAGCTAGCTCACTAAACATCGCTCCAAGGCTTAGAAATGATAGATTGATTTCCCGAAGTATGGATGGCGATCGCTCCAAAAGCTTTAAGACAGTTGTAAGCGCATATTGCTCGAAGGAAGCGTAATATCGAAAAACGGATTTAATATCCGGATTCAGCAGGTCAAGTAACCCCTATAAGCACCTTTTCGGCAAAATCGGAGACAAAAAAGTTTTTGACCCCATTTTTACTGCGCTTAGCTACCTTTTCAGGCCTAAAAATAAAGGTTATTTCTTAACGAAAACTTTGCTAGCACACTAACCAGAAAACCAAAACCCTCGAAACTTACCCACAGTTTGCCCCAATTAGAGCCTAATAATTGGTAAAAAGCTGGGCTAGGCTAGGGGCTGCCAATTTTATTAGATCGAAAACGGCGCACGGTCACCTCGCAACGTTTTGCCAAATTTCAAACTTTGACCTGTTATTGCTGAAGAAGGAAGCAACGCTCGAAAGCCGGAATAATTTTAATATTTAGTACTGGTAACAATAAACATTTGTGGTAAAAAGTGACAGGATCGGTCAAGCCGATAATTCACCAGAACGGAAAAAAGCTTTTTGAAAAAACTCATTTTTCGAACTAAAATTTGTACTTTGGCGTCCTGCCAAAAACAGTGTATGTGAGATGTATTGTTGCCCACCCTAAACTTTTTTTACTTTGATATGTTGGCTAACGTTGGGGGGAAAAGTAGCTCTCTCCGACGATGTCGTGTCAACCCGTTCGTAGCCCCCCCCTTAAACGGATTAAATTTAATCCTATTTCTTTAATGCACCTAGGATTAAAATTTTAATCTAATCCGGTTTCTTTATTCACACTTCGGATTAAAAAATCAACGAGTTAATTTTAATCCGACCTGCTTAATCGCTGCTTCTTTAAAGATTAGTTTTAATCCGTTTAATCCGTTGCCTGCATTTTCAACTAGTTTTTAATCCTCGTGCAGGTACGCGGATTAAATGGATTAAAAGTTGGCGGATTAAAATTTTTAATCGTTGTTTCTTTAATGGCGGATTAAATGGATTAAAATCAACTGGTTTAATCCTCGGATTAAAAATGGTCGGCTTAAACGAGTTAATTTTAATCAGTTTAATCCGTTTAATCCTGCATTAAAGAAATAACAATTAAAATTTTAATCCGGCTGATTTTTAATCCATTTAATCCGACCATTTTAATCTTTAAAGAAATAGGCCGTATGACTTACCTTTTCTTCCTTTAATCAAAAATCTTAGGCTAAGCTGGCGAAACAGAATACCAAAAGAATGATAAACTTTCTTTCTGAATGAAATGTAACAAATTGTTTTTAACATTCCCGTGGAACTACTTTAATCAATTTGCTATCAGTAATTTGATTTCCTCTGTGACTCAATTTTATTTTCCAAGCCCTTTGATTTGACATTTTATTGTTTGTTACATTGCGCTAACCTGATGTTTAGTTAACGTGGTGCTTAGATGCTAACTTCAAGACAGGTGAAATTTTAAAGTTTGAACGTTAATGGCCCAAACACTATTGGTTGATATTGGCAAGATATTGGTTATACATGCGTTTGGTTTCGTATTTTGTGCGTGTATGTGAGACTGATAGTGACTGAATGTATATATGAGCGTGTGTGTGAGAGAGTTAGTGAGTGAATTGAGTGTATCTTGAATAGCTTTATTCTTGTTATGCCCAACTCTGATTTTGCTCAACTGCCATTTAAATTGCTTAGCCCCGCCCACTTTGCTATTTAGCTTGCGGTAGAATTTATTGTTTGAAAATAATAACGAGGGGAAGGAGACGACTGTTCACAAAATTTACGTTTTAATTTAATAAACGCTGTATTTTAAATTCAAATTAATTAATTTTATCAATAAAAATCCAGACAAAACAATAGAATAAAGTGACGTCAAATACGTGAAATTTCGATTCAAATTTACGCAGCAAATTTTAAAAGATATTATATACTTGTACGACTTTCTTCTGGTTAGTTTTAAAAATGCTCCCCCAGCTCTTAGATTTTACTCAAATACATGCATAAAGCCCGGTTCACACTGCACAAGGTTTAATGTTTAAGGTTTAAGGTTTATGGTTTAAGGTTTAAGGTTAAACTTGTTTATTTATGTTGAAGCGTTCACACTGGAAGGTTAAAGGTTTAAGGTTTTAGGTTTAAGGTTTAAGGTTTAAGAAAGCCGAGTTAAAATACTTTAACTTTGTATTGAGGTTTAAGCTTCCTACGTATTATATATAGAAGGTTTAGTTAATAATTTTAGTTTTATACATTGTAGAATTCTTTACGTATGCACAGAACTAAAAAATTTTAAAATCCTTGAAGATTTGAATGCACACAGTCTAATATAAGAAACCACGTGATATTCAGACATTCCTTAAACCTTGCTTAAACCTTAAATAAACAAGTTTAACCTTAAACCTTAAACCCTAAACCTTAAACCCTAAACCTTAAACCTTAAACCTTAAACCTATGGCAGTGTGAACCGGGCTTAAGGCTAAATTGTATATGTCACGTCCCAAACCCGAAAGCTCACAAAACTAAAGTCTGACCAAAAATTCTTGGAACCGAACTGTGAGCGCTTGTCCTGAGTTAACCTTTGAAGTTAGTCTATATAAAGTATATATTTCTAGAAACCTCAGGAGGAGGAGAATCCGGTAAAACCATCATATCCGGTCTATATCCGGTTACCGGATGCCAAATCGATAAAAACGCTTCAGATTTGGAAAGACAATGCTAATTCATTTATACTCTAGCACATTGATCCTTGGCCCAAGACATCTCCGAAAATCCTGTCACATCCTGTCTATGTCCAGTAACCGGATGTCTAGGTCACAAAAACTGTACAGCAAGATGGGTAGGTCGTACAGTTTCGCTGATTGAATTTTTAGATTCAGCGGGTCGAAATAAGTCTATATACAAAGTTTTGTCCAATTTGGACCAAAATTGCGTGATTTATGGTCGTATCCGTTGCGAAAAAAACGGAAAAATCGGTTTTTCCGGTCTGGTGCTCGGAATCGCGGATACAAAATGTTAGTTTTTGGCACAATGAATATTTGGGAGGCTACTTTCATTTTACCGGTGTCAAAGTAATCGAATATCCGGTCGATTTCCGGTTCTGAGCTTTGAAATTTGAGATTTCATGGGCTATTATCTCAGTATCCGGTTGGTTCGGAAGTCAAATTATTTCATTAAAATGATATTTCATCTATCCCTAACAAGCATCAACATCAAATTACTTCATATCTGCTGTAATGTTTGAATGATAGCGTTTCAAAAGTGGGCTGATTTTGCTTGTTTTGGCCAATTGTTAAACCGGACATGAGTTTTGATCCTTCCTATACGCTTAGCTTTGTCGCACGCCATATAAGTTATTTTGAACCATTTTTAAAACCCCATAATTCAAAAATTACAGCAGATATGAAGTAATTTGATGTTGATGCTTGTTAGGGATAGACAAAATGTCATTTTAATGAAATAATTTGACTTCCGGACAAACCGGACACTGAGATAATAGCCCACCAAATCTCAAATTTCAAAGCTCAGAACCGGAAATCGACACCGGATATTCGATTACTTTAACACCGGTAAAATGAAAGTAGCCTCCCAAATATTCACTGTGCCAAAAACTAACACTTTTTATCCGCGATTCCGAGCACCAGACCGGAAAAACCGATTTTTCCGTTTTTTTCGCACCGGATACGACCATAAATCACGCAATTTTGGTCCAAATAGGACAAAACTTCGTATATAGACTAATTTCGACCCGCTGAATCTAAACATTCAATTAGCGAAACTGTATGACCTACCCATCTTGCTGTGCAGTTTTTGTGACCTAGACATCCAGTTACTGGACATAGACCGGATGTGACCGGATTTTCGGAGATGTCTTGGGCCAAGGATCAATGTGCTAGAGTATGAATGA